>PVIY010011562.1:0-64894 GCA_004026745.1 Myrmecophaga tridactyla
CCCCACCCCCCCCACCCCACCCCGCCATCCCTGCTGAGTAAGAAGTACTTCTCTTTCAGGACTCAGCTCTGCCACGTCCTTCAGAAAGCCCCTGCTGGTTCTCCAGCTGCTGCTCACACTCCTTCCTCCTCGGGGTTCCCTCCCCTCCCACCCCCATCCCCCTAAGATGTACCCACCCCAGCTTACTGCAGCTCTCGCTTTCTCCCCCTTTGGCACAGAGACCTCGTCTCATTCACCTGCTGGTGCACAGCGCCTGGCGGGGGCGGGGGGGGCGGGGTCAGGGCGCAGACTGCGTGACAGGAGGAGGGAGAGGATGCGTTCGGGCGGCAGTCTGACCGAAGACCTTCCTCCCAGCATTCCCGCACGTCACCCCGCGCCCTGGGGGTCTACACCCAGGTGGGCCGGGCAAGCACCAGGCAGACCTATGTACCCTAATCTCTTCCTTCCCGTCAGCTGCCCCCTGGCAGGTGTGGCCTGCACACCCAGCCTCACCAGCCCCCTGCTTGGCATCTCCGCCCAGAGGCTCAGTGTCAAAGCCAGAAAAGGCCCCTCCCCCAAGAGAGGCCCCAAGCCAGGACCTTCTGATAATGTGAGAACATGAAACTGAGGGGGTTCCCGCCCCCTCCAACAATGCTGCAAGAAGGGGTACCCGAGGGAGCATCATTATGATCCTGTTACTATGAGTGATGGCTTTAATGCACCATCATATTTGGTATTATCATATAATCATTTCTGTAAGAGGCTGAGAATCGTCATTAGCAGGGAGAGAGAATTAAATGACATGCCAGCAGGGATTGTAGTACTGATAAACTAAAATGAAAATAAACTAAAATATAGAACTGTATGAAGATAGCATTACAATGATCACACCGACTAATGGTACAAACCAGGAAGACCAGAATTAAATAAGCCCCAGCACCCTGAGCGCGCCTCTCTAGAGAATATGGAGACGTACATTTAATGACCAAGAGAGTTCGCTGAATTCTCTGAGAAGCTCACTTAGCCAGCAGCTGAGCCCTTCTACCAAAGGCAGGGTGAGAGTACTAAGCGTCACGCAACCCCCATGGCCTTTGGCCCCCGAGGCTGTGATACACAGGGAGGCCCTCCCCGAGCCCCGGGAGGTGTAGAGGGCACCTGGGAGCAAGGGGTGTGGCTCTTACACCAGCTGTACACTGACTTCCCTTGTGAGCTTGAGCAAGTTCCTCTGGCTACTCTGGGTAGCAGCTTCCTGGACTAAATAATAATGTGGCTTAATTGGAGATATGTTACAGATGATCTTCAATAAAATGGGAATAATGCTCCAGGCCCTGCCTCTCAGTAGCGTTGTCAGATCCAGATGAGGTGAAATATGGGAAAGCACGCCACAAACTAGAAAATACTATTAAAAAGGGTGATGTTTTATAAAACGCATATTAGTACTTGACGTGTACAAGTATGTATGCCAAATATAATCAGTCTTCATACACATTCTTAACAAAAATGTACCATTATGTTGAATCATACTCTTCCTGCAAGTTTATATATTTCAACATTTCTATCAGACTCACTTTGGAGAAGAGTCTATGGCTACAAAAACAGTTAATAAGTGGCAGTGTTTACTAGAAAACATCTAGCAGCATGTTAATACAGCTCTAGCTAAGAAAATGTTTGTTGCCCTTTTTTTCCTGGTACTCCTTCTAGATTCATTCATTCATTTAGCCCCTGGGAACTGAGTACTGGGGGAGACAGTGGTGAATTAAACAGACATAGTCCCTGCCCCACAAATTTTACAGTCTAAAAAGAAGGCAAAAAAAAAGTAAGGTATAAATATGCACATAACTGGAAATGATAAAAAGTGCTAGGAGGGAAAGGGGCATGGTTCTGGGGGTTCAGCTCTAAAGAGACTGTCAGTAAGGGGCTCCCCAAAGAGGTGAATTTAAAGCTGCTTATTTAAGAAAGGGAAGGTGTCAGCTGTGTGATGAGCAGAGACAAAAAGCATACCAGATAGAGGGAGCAGCAGGTGCCAAGGTCCTGAGGCAGGAAAAGGCCTGTTCAAGAAACAGAAATACAGTCAATACGACTGGAGTTCAGGAAACAAGAAGGTGAGAAGGGCTTAAATGGTTGGCAGGATTTATAGGCCATTACCAGAGGTTAGATATTCTGTTAAGTGCCTGAGGAAAGCCATTGACGTGTATTAAGCAAGGTAGTATCGTGATCTTATTTATATGTTCGTAGTAGCACCTTTCATTCTCTGCATAAAATAAGTTCTACGGGTCCAAGAGAAAAGGCAGGAGGACTGTTAGCTAATGCCTGGGTGGAAAAGCATGGTTACACAGGCTGGGGAGAAGAGTTTGAGATCCATTTTGGGGTGGAATCAACAGTTCTCTCTGGCCACTGGGGTATGGGGAAGAGAGGAATCAGGATGATGCTCACAATTCTGGATTAAGCTGCTGGGTGGATGGTGGATCCAGACAGAGAAGAATGGACAAGTTTTTGGGAAATTATCAGCGTTCTACCTACCTTGGATGGGTGAGGAGTGAGATGCTTGAGGGACAACCAATTAGAATCAAATAATGGCAGTTGGATGCAGTCAGGAAAGCAAACTATAATAGTTATTTTAGCAGAGAGAATTAAATATGGACAATTCATTAAATAGATGTCAGAGGACTGAAGACTGGAAAGAGATCCCAGGGTAGTGCAGAGATAGCAACTTCAGGGAATAGTCATCAGTCCTGGGGATGGGAGAATGAAGGGAAGAGAGTGAGGTCATTGGAACCCAGTGGTCAAAGCAGCATGGTACTGGCATAAAGATAGATTTATCAATCAGTGGAATCAAATTAAGAGTTCAGTTGTAGACCCTCACACATATTGCCAATGGATATTTGATAAAGCTGCCAAGACCATTCAACTGGGAAGGAATATTCTCTTCAATAAAAGTACTGGGGGAACTGGATATCCATATGCAAAGGATTGAAAATGGATCCCTATCTCATACCATAGACAAAAAACTCAAAACGGATCGAAGGCCTAAATATCAGAACCAGGGCCATAAAACTCCAGGAGAAAATGTAGAGAAGCATCTTCAAGATCTTGTGGTAGAAAATAGTTTCTTAGACTTTACACCCAAAGCACAAGCAATGGAATAAGGAATAGAGGGACTTCCTCAAAATTAAATCTTTGTTAAGACTTTGCCAAGAAAGTGAAAAGGCAACTCATTCAATGGGAGGGAAAATTTGGAAACCACATTTCTAATAATGGTTTAATATCAGGAATATATAAAGAACTCAACAATAAAAAGACAAACAACCCATTTTAAAAATAGGCAAAATACTTGAATAGACATTTCCCCAAAGAAGAAATATAAATGGCTAAAAAGCACATGAAAAGAAGCTCAATATGACTAGCAATTAGGGAACTGCAAATCAAAACCACAATGAGACATCATTTCCACCTACAAGAATGGACACTGTTAAAGGAATAGAGAACTACACATTTTGGAGAGGATGTGAAGAAAGAGGAACACGCATGCACTGCTGGTGGGGATGTGAAATGGTACAACTGCTGTGGAACAGTTTGGTGGGTCTCAGGAAGCTAAGAGTAGAACTGCCATATGCTCCAGCAATCCGCCTCCTAGCTATGTGTTCTAGTCTGCTAGCTGCCGGAGGGCAATATACCAGAAACAGACCGGCTTTTAAAAAGGGGAATTTAATAAGTTGTTAGTTTACAGTTCTAAGGCCAAGAAAATGTCCCAATTAAAGCAAGTCTATAAAAATGTCCAATCTAAGGCATCCAGGGAAAGATACCTTGGTTCAAGAAGGCCGATGAAGTTCAGGGTTTCTCTCTCAAGTGAGAAGGCATGTGGCGAACACAGTCAGGGCTTCTCTCTCATCTAGAAAGGCACATGGCGAACACAGTGTCATCTGCTAGCTTCTTCTCTCCTGGCTTCTGGTTTCACGTAGCTCCCTGGGAGGCATTTTCCTTCTTCATCTCCAAAGGTCGCTGGTGGTGGACTCTCTGCTTTGTGGTGCTGCAGCATTCTCTGCTCTCTCAGATTCTCTCTTTTCTTCAAAATGCTTCATCTTTTTTAGGATTTCAGTAAATTAATCAAGACCCACCCGAATAGGTCCACCTACTCCAGCTTAACAACCACTCTTGATTCAGTCACAGCTCCAGGGAGATGATCTAATTCCAGCTTCAAACATACAGTACTGAATAGGGGTTAGAAGAAACAGCTGCCTTTAAAAATGGAATTAGGATTAAAACATGGCTTTTCTAGGGGACATACATCCCTTCAAACCAGCACGGTACATATTCAGAAGAACTGAAAGCAGGGACTCAGACATTTGCACACTGATATTCATAGTGGCATCATTCACAATTGCCAAAAGATGGAAGCAACTGAAGGGTCCATCAAACAATGCATGCATACACAAAATGTGACCTACACGTACACTGAATAATAGTCCAGTTTTATTATTCAGCTGAAAAGGGAATGCAGTCCTGATGCAGGTGACAACATGGATGGACCTTGAGGATAGCATGCTGAGTGAAATAAACCAGACACACAAGGACAAAGATTCTATGACCTCACTGATCTGAGCTAGTTAAAATGTGCAAGCGCATAGAATGAGAAACTAGAATATGAGTTCCCAGGGGATAGACTGCTGATAGAGAATGGGGAGTTGCTGCTTAATTTGTAAAGAATTTCTGTTTAGGTTTACGGCAAAGGTTTGAAAATGGATGGGGATGATGGTTGCACATTACTGTGAGTGCAATGAACAGCTCTGAATCATGTACATGAATGCGGTTGAAAGGGAAGTTCTGGGTTGTGAATGTTACTAGAACGCAAGCGAAAAGATAAAACACAGGACTGTGAATCCCGTTGTGGATGATGAACTCGGGTTAATGGTACAAGTGTAAGAACACCCTTTGATGAATTATAACAAATGGCACTAATACAAGATGTTAATATTAGGGTGCTATAAGGGAAAAATACACCTAAACGACGGACTATAGTTGATAGTACTCTCACCAATTGTAACAAAGGTACCATACTAATGCAGAGTGTCAACAGTCAGGGCTTAAATGGGGATGTTGTGTTTTTCATATGACTTTTCTGTAAAACTACAGCTTGTCTAATTAAAAAATAATAATAACCATTAAAAAAACATCGGACTAAGTGAAAGAAACCAGGTACAAGATGCTACACATTATAGGACTCCATTCATATAAAATGTAAATATAAATTAATCTATAGAAACAGAAATAGATCAGTTGTTGTGTAGGGCTGGGAAAAGATAGAAGGATTGAGAGGTGACTGCTGAGGGGCATCAGGTTTTTTTTGGAGTAAGGAAAATGTTCTCAGATTGATTGCGGTGATGAGTGCACAACTCCGCATATACTAAAAGCACCAAATACCGAAGGCACACTTTGGGTGGAATGAATGGTATGTGAATATATCTCAGTAAAACTGCTTTTAAAAAATGAACTGGGCTCAGAAGCTTGAATTTTTTCCTCCCCATTTGTAGACATTAGTAAAATAAGGCCTAAAACAGAGTTCTTCAGATGCTGTGATTCTGTGCAGTACTTCATTTCCATTCCTCAAATTCCACCAGGAGCCACAATTTCTAAATTTTCCTTCAGGAAAAGAAAAAATCATGTAACTCAGAAATAAAGCTTTCTATATAAAACTGTAGCTGTTTCAGAGTTTATTTCTTTGATTTTTTTGTTGTTGTTGTTCCTTCCAAGAAAATCAGGGGGAAAAAAAAGGGACGCTTTCATCTTAATAAAGCCACATATTGGAGACTCCTGTCTAAGCATCAAAGCGGACAACAAATTCACTATCGAAACAGACAGGTGTGCCCCAGCCCGACCCCGTGCGCATGGACAGGCTCTGCACGCTGTGGGCTAAGCCGCGTGACGCCGTGGGCTAAGCCGCGTGAATCACTGGGAGAAAAGCAAGTTGTGCCCCGATGGGAGCGGCCGTCAGAGAAAGGGGCAGGGTGGACTGGGGACCCCCTGGGCTGCACGGAAGGGGTGGAGTATTCCTGGGGTCATGAAAAGCAGAGGGAATCAGAGGCACAGAAAGATGAGACAGAAGAATAGTAGGCAGGGGAACAGTGTAAACAAGGAGTAGAGGGTAAGCATGTCAGATGCAGGAGTGATAAACCTGGACGGGATTTCATTACCAGAGTGTTTACTGTGTGCCTAGTGGGAGCATTGTAGGCTGTGAAGCTGAAATCAATAATAGCAGTAATGATAATGATAGTAATTAGTAATTATAATAGTATTAGCTAACACGTCTAACCGTGTGCTAGACACGGAACCAAGCGTTTTACATACCTCGGCTCATCTAATTCTCACAACAACCTTAGGTGGCAGACGCCATCACCCCCACTGCCCTGATGAGGAAACTGAGGCACACAGAGGTCGGGTTACTTGCCCAAGGTCACGCAGCTTGTAAGTGGCACAGAGAGTCTGAGATAGGAGCCAGCCCTTGAGCTGGAGGCGAGATGGGTGGGAGCCCCTCCCTGCCATCACCTGCCCCTGGTGCCCTGCCTCGGGCAGAGCTGCCCCTAGGGCCTGGCACTGAGAGGCAGGAGAAGCCGGGGTGAGAGGTCGAGAGGCGCCCGCCACGTTCCGGGTCTGCATCCACCCCTCGCCCTGCCCTCCCGGGTCCTTCTTTGTGGCGTAAGCTGGTTGGAGTAAAGGTTCTACCGCTTGCATGATCCTTTCCCTTCACTCCATTATTATCTTCTCGAGCAGGAAAACTGTGCCTCCCCTGCAGCTCTTTCTAAATGTTGAGGATGAGAGGCAGGGGTGTGCCATGTGGGGACACAGATGAGGGAGTCGCCGCCCTGCACACTCAGCAGCACGCGGGTGCAATGCAAGCCACACGCGCAGGGCTGGCTGGGGTCCCGGCGGGGGGAGGGGCCCCAAGGTGCTCCCCGGGGGGTCAGAAGTAGAGGAGACCGGGGTGGGGGTGGGGGGGTTCGCCAGATGGCGCATGCGGAATGGGGCGGAGGCATCGGAAGGGAGGACCCAGGAGAGACATCCCCCAAGATCCTGGGACAAGGTCCAGGCAGACCCCTCCCCAGGACCATTGTCTGGCCACGGGGGACAGTGAAAGGAGGGCTCACGTCCAGGCCTCGGTGTCCCCAGTGAAAGCGTCTGTTTCCAAGTGTGAGGGCACGCTTCAGTATCTGCTGGCAGAAATGAACAGATACGGTTTAGAGAAAGGCAAGTGGACTTTCATCCAAGCAAACCCGGGCCCTCCGTGACTAAAGAAGGAGGAGCCACAGGGTCAAGATCTCGGGCCCGCTGTGAGCAGATTCCCGCAAGCGGCCAACCCCAATGTGAAGGCGAGGTCAGAGCTCTCCAGGCACCGCCCCGAAGGAAGGAGGAAGACCCCGGCCCTCCGGCTGCGCTCCCAGGGGGATTCCCTTTGGGAGCAGCTGCCACCCTCCCGGTATGGTGCCCTGGAAAGAGGGACAGCCCGTGCCTTGTCTCTGCCACTCTCTCTAGAGGTCCCCGGCCAGCCATTTCCACTCTCTGTGCCTCGGGGCTCTACGCTCTGAAAGGGGATAGTAACACCCGCTGGGGGGGCAGCTACCTACAATGCACAGGTATGGAAAGAGGACATGTCCACACAGGCTGAAGCATGGCGCCTGGCCCGCGGCACATGCCCAGGGCTTGAGCGCAGCTGCTGCAGTTCCGACGGCGGCCAAGGATGCCAGCGCGGCCTCCGTTCAGTGGAGCCTGTGCGGGGCCTGCCTCTCTTCAGGAGTTCTGAACTCTCTTTGAGAAACTGGAAAAATGGCAGATCTCAGTGAAAAGATACGCGCAATCAATTGCACATGACTTCAGGGAAGTCAGTAAGCCCCTAACCCCACCTAAGGGCCCCCACACTGCAGGAGTCCAAGGGCTCCTCCAGGCAGCTCATTTATTTGAACTCACCTTTTCCCAGACCACTCCTGGGAGACCTGTCACAATCACTGCCAGGAACTGCCGACTCCTGGCCTAGAGAGGCCCAAAGAGTGCACAGAGCAACCGAAGAGCTGCAGAAGTCGGCGTCTGCGCTCAGCCCTGTTTGTACACTGAAAAAATAGCAGCACATATGACACCAGGAGCTTGTATTTTTCAGATGGAGGAAGCTGCTATGGCAATGAGCAAATACAAAGAGTTACTAAAAGCACAAGCGCCAGCGTTTGGAGGGACTGGAAATATTTTGACATTTAAGGAGACCCTCAAACTTGACAAGGTCAAAAAATCCCTGCTGCGGCCCAGCCAGGCAGCCCCGGCCCCCGGTGCAGCATGGACGTCTGTGACAGAAGGTTGCTAGGCAATGCCTGAGCTGTTGGCCTCCCGTGGCAGCTAATATCATTAAGACGGTAACCTTTGAGAACACAGTTTAAACAGAAAAGAATCACACCACATGCAGGGGTCCTTTGATTTAGCTCCTGCAAATAAGCCCATTTCCAGAGTCCTTGGGCTACAGTCTCTGTTCACAGCCATTTTTGCCAATTTTCCACACCCATGAGTCTGGTACACAGAGAGGAAGATTTTGGTTGGGTACAGGTTTGTTGGTCTTTAAAGTCATAGAAACTACAGTTAGACCAAAAAAAAAAGACAGTATGGTTTTGGCTGATTTTCAGTTTGGGGGAGACTATGTTTCCATTTGCCCCAAACCACTACTCAATTAAAATGGCAAGTTTAAACTATGTTCAACCTTGAAGTTCTACTGCACTTCAGTCAATGAAATCCTGGAGAAATTTAACAATCAAGAGATGCCTCATGGCCAGAGAGTGGAGTAAATGGACTCTCTTCTAAATCACCTCTCTGCATTCCAGCTGTGATTCCAAGCTTACCTCTTCCATGCCCCACCCCCTTGAAGGAGACTGTCGCTTCTTTCTCTCCATTTCTTCCTTTGTAGATGACGGATTCCCTGCGTTACCTGCAATTCAGAAGCCTTCCACCAGGGGGTGGTACTCCATAACTGCAGACCCAGCAGTAACAGCGTTTGTGTAGGTCAGAAAACCAAAACATCATCATTTGTTCTGTAAGCCTCTGGGGTCTTTCTCTACATCTCTGCATTTCTCTGCTTTCAAAAGAGAATATATTGCTTTGATAAGCAGAAATCAGTTGAATATATTTAAAAATAAGTATTTAAATATAATAGCATTACTTATGTAACAAGGACAGCTAAAGCAGAATTGTCATTAGAAGAATGATTTAAAGAGAGATAAAATTCCTTTCTACCTCCCAGCTTCTAGCTTCTATACTGCATCATTTCCTTATAGCTACAGCTGCCACTGGTCCCCTCAGCCCACCTCACATGCTGTCTCACCCCACGGAGAGTCTCTTCCCTGCCCCTGAATCCTCAGTCTAGTGGTGTTTAAAACCATCACATGTCTAGATCCAGACCACAATATTAAGAGCCAAGACCCTGAAACTTGCTTAAATACAGCAATGGCATTCCTGAGGTTTCGGGTGGGGGCAGCACCCTATAATCTCTGAGTTACTATGGTTTCTACCCCTCTTGTTGGCCCAGTTTTTTTGCCCCGTAAAATTCCATGGGGGCCAAAGGCTGTGTCCATCTTAATCATTCATGCTTTCCTAGTGCTAGTGAAATTCCTGGCACGTGGTAGGTGCTTAACTGCCATGAACATTGAACTAATGAGTGACTGAACAAACAAGCCCTTTGTTCACCTTTTCACCACGCCTCACATGGCATATGGCACCCCAGCCTTTCCTCCGCCCAGAATCAGATTCACACTCAGTGCCCTCCCCCTGGGTCCCAGTTCTACTTTGCTTGTCCTTTAACCCAGGGCTGGACCCTATTCTTGTGCTCTCAGGCTTCTGCCAGTCCTGACACTACCCCATCTGGCTGCTGGCACGGATGCCCCATTTCCATGCCCTACCCGGATTTGACAGCTTCTGGAATTAGATCTGAGGGTGTACTGTCCCTTAGATCATCTTCTGCAGCTGCATAAGTTAGCAAGCCCCCAAGCTGCATGACCCTGCCTCTCCCCTCTGCTCCCTCCTTTCCGCAGATGCACTCTGATGCCAAGGTCCTCAGGGCTCATGTCTGCATGCACTGAGTAACTGAATAAACTGCCAGTGACTGCGCACGCAGCTCTGCATCATGTGCCAGCACCAGGCTGTGGTTTACATGCATGTTACTAATCCCCACAACAACCTTGTAGTAACAACATTGTTACTACGCCCCATGTTACAGATGAAGAAACAGAAGCGCAGATGGGCTGCCCATTTGTACAGTGACAAATAGGCAGTGAGTATAGGGGCCAAACTGAGTTCCCTAAAAGAGAGCAACCATGTTTTCCCTTTAGCTCAACAAAATTTCTTTAGATTTCAGAATAGCTAATGAGCATAACCAAATGACAAACATATTTAAGGACAGAGAATGACTTCCTTGTAGTTCTCAAGGATGCCCATGAATTATTTCATGGATGATCAATGCTTGTGCTGTGACAACCCCTTCCCGGGACAGTGAAAGATATAACTAATGTTACAGCTCTCGTTCCCTTGATAAAGTTTGAACCTCTAGGTTCAAACACAAGGCAGGAACACCTCAACCAGGGCCACCAAATTACACAATTCCAGGTACAGACCATACTGTGAATGATTCTCCCTGACGTCATGCAGGGCACGGCCTGTCCATTGTGGCTAGCACTCAAGATGGCAGCTCTTTGCCATCACTGGGTAAATGCAGAGCTTCTCTCAAGTAACATACAAGCAACTCACAGGATCCTTTCACTTAAATCTGTATTGCAATTGAGTGTTTTCAATAAAAGGAATTTGAAGGACTACACCAGAACCATTGAAAAGATATTTGTAGGCAAGAGTCTTTACTTAAAATAATCTTACTTGGACACCTTCTCAATGTCTCTACATATTAAACAATTAGGAATGGTGTCCATGTTGGGCTAGGTGGATCGAGAGTGAGGAGTGGTAATAGAGAAGGAATAAGGGGCATGGGATATTTGGGGTGTTTTTATATTTATTTTTATTTTTATTTTGGGGAGTATATTAGTTTCTTAAATGCTGCCAGAATGCAATATACCTGAAATGGAATGGATTTTCAAAAGGGGAATTTATTAAGTTGCAAGTTTACAGTTCTAAGGCCATGAAAATGTCCAAATTAAGGCAAGGGTATAAAAATGTCCACACTAAGGGCGGCTGCCGTGGCTCAGCAGGCAGAGCTCCGACCTGCCGTGCTGGAGGTCTGGAGTTCGATCCCTGGTGCCTCCTGCCCATATGCAAATTTAAAAAAAAAAAATGTCCACACTAAGACATCCACGGAAAGATACCTTGGTTCAAGAAGACAGATGGCATTTGGGGTTTCTCTTTCAGATGAAAAGGCACATGGTGACGTCTACTAGCTTTCTCTCCAGGCTTCCTCAACAGCCTCCCCAGGGCTCTGTCCATTCTGGTGGCTCTAAAGCTTTTTCCAAAATGCTTCCCTCTTAGAGGGCTCAAGTAAGCAACCCCACCTTAGATGGGTGGTGACACATCTCCATGGAAACCACCTAATCAAAAGTTACCACCCACAATTGGGTGGGTCACATCTCCACGGAAATGATCAAAAAGATTCCACCCAGCAATATTGAAAGAGGATTAATTAAAGGACATGGCTTTTCTGGGGTCCAAACAGATTCAGACTGGCACAAGGAGTAAAGAAAATGTTCTAAAATTGATTGTGGTGATGAATGCACAACTACATGATGATACCAGGAGCCAATGATTGTATATTTGGGGTAATTATATGGTATGTGACTATGTCTCAATAAAATTACATTTAAGAAAAGAATGAGGAGTGATCGGGTGGGGGTGCTTCTCTTTGTGGGTAAAGGAGACTTAATGTGTGCTACTGGGAAGTAACGGTTTCCATCGCTCAGGTTGTCCCCACACCCATGGTGGCTTCCCAAAGCGGAGGCTGGGCTATTGACTTCTATTGTTATTAAATACAAGGGTGTGTGTCCCGTGGCGTATGTGGTGAATCAGCACCTCTGTAAGCAGTCCCTGCCCACTTCTAGCCTAGCCCGTAAATAACCGCTCATTGTTTGAACAGCCGGTCTTGTCATCTCTGTGTCCTGAGTGTCAGTGCTCGAGAGAAGGATACCAGCTGCTGCTGTCCCCAGAAAACCCAAATCTCAGGAACTCCAGTGACTGTCCTCTCCTGTGGCCTAACACACCCTTTCCATCCCGCACGATTGGTCAGGAGGGACACGACTCAATTTAGAGATGAAAAGGGCAACTGGGGTTTTTTGGCTTTTTTCTTTTCGTTTGTTCTTTTGTTTGTTTGTTTTTTGCCTTGATTTCCCTAAATCTGAATCAGATTTATCATTGAGGCGCTCCATTTTCACATCAGAATTACAAACCCACAAAAATTTAAAAGACCAATAGTGCCTCCTGTTATCATGGCTGTAAAGAAATGCCCTAAGAAAATATTATTTGGGGTTTGAATTTCGTCATGAAAAAAATAAAAATTTGTACAGCATTTACTGAAGTTTATGTCTAATTCAGCAATTCTACTTTTAAGAATATGTTCTATGGAAATAAAGCAAAAGTTTAAAGAGGTATGGCGGGGACACTTAATGACAAAGTTGTTTAAAATAACAACAGCAACAACAAAAAGTAGAGGGAATCAGCCTGAATGTCCACCAGTAAGAGTTGGTTTATATAGATAACGATAGCTCATACTTTGAAATACTATACTGTCATTAAAAGGAACGAGGGAAGTGTTTATGTGCTGATATAGGAAGGCATCCTTTAATTGTTTTTAAGGAAAAAAAGGTGGATGATATGAGAGGAATTATAGCATAATTCACTGGCTAGAGCCTAGTGGATGAGATTTTTCCTTTTGGCTGAAGCTCCAAAGCTGAGAAGAGAAGGTGATACACACATACCCACTCTAAAACGAGGCACTACACTTAGCCATTGGGACTTCTAAGAAGACAGCAAAGCCAGCCAGTAGCCCCTATCCCATCCCAGTAGTAAATAGGACAAGTCATGCCAAAAGAGTTCCTTGGATATGCCATTAGGACCAGAGTCTCTTCTTCTCAGCTCCCTTGTGGTAGAGGGAAGGTGCCTTCCTTGAAGGGCACATACCAAAGTATTTGCTCTAGTTACAATTAGCTCTAGAATGTTCATTTTCAAGTGTATTTTTGTAGTTTTTCATTTTTTATGTTTTCACCTGGAAAAACCATTTAACTTTTTATACTAAGCATATATTATATATTATATTATGCTATGTTATCTCATATCACATCATATCATATTAAGCATACAAGTAAAGCTGTATCTATTTTGATTTCTATTTGGAAAAATGAATGGTGGGGCCAGGGTCAGGTGAGCTCCTGCAGTGGAGCAGACCCCATATCCTCTTCTTAGCTCCCCTAGCTCTGACAATGCAGTTCATTCTTCAGAAAATTTCCCTTCAAATGTTTAGCCTGTGGTATTAAGATATTTTTATAGCTTTTTATTTAATAGCCACCTGAGAATTGCCATTTGCTTTTACAGGGTACTACCAGGAAACAAAGGAAACACAAACCCATTTTAATTGTTCAGACAGTTTGGATCTTCCTCTTCCTGACGATGGAGCAGTCAGAACCTGGCAGGTAGGGAAGTGGGGTCAGGAGTCCGGGATCCGCGTCTGATCAGCTCACCGTATGGCCTCAGGCAGGCCCTCAATCTCTTCAGGCTTCATTTTCTTCTCCTGCAAAATGACCGAATCCTCTGTGAGACGTGCCTCAGACCTCCCAGAGTCCAGGATACTTTCTGCTGTGGAAAGTCCCCGAGCCAGGCTGGTAATCAGAACATCTGTGTTCTAACCCTTTCTGTTCCACCAGGGAGCACTCTGAGCCCAAGCAAAGCAAAGGATTTAAGGTCTTTGAGTTTCAATTTCCTTATCTTAAAATAAAAAACTTAAACCTAACTTACCTCCCCAGGTTTTGCTGTTGTTTTTTGTGTTTTTGGTTACCTATGGCTACATAACAGGCTATCACAAAACTTTCAGGAAACTTCTGGGAAGATGGTGGAGTAGGATAGGCTGGGTTCACCCCTGCTCCATGGAGCATCAAGAGAGGGGACAGAAAGGACACCCAGGACTGCAGTCCCGGGGGTCAGTGATCCAGGAGGTCATAGGGAGGTCCTGGTAGAGACAGGTGGGGGATAAGGATGGGGAGAGCAGGGTAAGTCTGTTCAGCCACAGCCCCACCAGGGACGGGCGACAGCACACTGCAAAGTGCAGGTCTGAGGGAGTGGACCGTCCCTCTGCTCCTGCCTGCCCCAGCAGCTGACTGGGGAGACTGCCCCATGCAGCTCCCAGCAGGCAGCACCCAGGGGGAGCCCAGGAGCATGCCTGGCCACCTGCCATAAGGGGCTGCACCCAGGGGGTACAGACGCTGGTCGCCCTGCCAGGTGCTGCATGTGGCTATCCCATACAGAGCTTGGGCAGAGGGTCCACTGGGCACTGGGCACAGTAGCCGGCTGCCCCACCGGGCATTGTGATCAGCTTCCCCAACAGGTATTGGGTTCGGCTGCCCCACCAGGCACTGTGATCAGCTGCCCCATCAGGCATTCTGGTCAGCTGCCCATCCCGCATGCTGGTACCAGCAAGAGGTCAAGATGGGAACGGCCCCCTGCCACGCATGCCATCATGCCCAGCCCACTGCTGCAGAGGGGTAGAGGCAGGACAGAGGAGAGGAGGTGGCTCAAGAATGCCATCTGCTGGGAAGAAGTGGTAAGTGCAGTCTGGCAAACCCTGTTTGACTAGTTCTTTCGTTTTTCAGTTTGGTTTTTTTTTTCTACTTCTTAATTTTATTTTATTTTTTTTGGTTCTTTTCATTTTTATTTCTTTTTCTTTCTTTCTTTCCTGTTGGCACCAGTCTGAGTTTATTCCCAATATATTTTGGGGTGTCTCTTCTGTCTTCAGGACCTAATACTGCTCAGGTGTTTTATTTTGGGGGGGTGGAGTGCATGGGCTAGGAGTCAAGCCTGGGTGGCAGGCAGGCGTTCTGCCACTGAACCACCCGTGCACCTCTGTCTAGCTTTTAATAGACCCTCAAGTAGAACTGCATCCCTTACATGAGATCTAGGCCTTGGGTTGGCAGGACATTAGTGACAAACCAAGTGCAAAAGGGAACATTCAATGCAAACCCAGGTAAACACAAAACTTCAGACAAGTAACAGGAACCAACTTGCAAAATAACCTTATTAAGATAATCAAATGCACTGAACACAACAGAAAATCACAAAACACATGACAATCCAGGCAGAAATGGCCCAGCCAAATGACCAAATCAAAACACTGGAGGGAACACAGAATATAGAACAACTACTCAAGGATATTTATAAAAAAAAAAAAAAAAGGATATCAGGAAGACACTAGAAGAACATAAAGAAGAATTTGAAAGATTAAATGGAAAATAACAGCTCTCGCAGAGATGAAAAATGCTGTAGACCAAACTACAAGTATACCAGAGACACATGATAGCAGATTCAAAGAAGTAGAAGGAACAATAAGTGAGCCAGAGGACAGAACAATTGAAGTAGAGTGTATAAAAGAACAAATGGCAACAAAGATCGAAAAAATGGAACTGGATCTTAGGGAAATGATGGACTACAAAAGGCACAGGAATATGAGAATCATTGGTGTCCCAGAAGGAGAAGAAAGAAGTAAAGGGCCGGAAAGGTTAGCTGAACATATAGTTGGAGAAAACTTCCCAGCCCTTATGTGCTAGTTTGAAAGTATTATGTACCCCAGAAAAGTCATGCTTTAATCCTGATCCAATCTTGTAGGGGATTCAACACTGTAGGGCATAAACTTTTGATTAGATTATCTCCACAGGCATGTGGCGCGCCCAATTGTGGGTGTGACCCTTTAGTTAGGTGGAGATGTGACTCCACCCATTCTAGGTGGGTCTTGATTAATTAATTTACTAGAGTCTTTAAAAGGGTAAACATTTTTGAGAAACCCCAAAAATGACAAAGCAGACAGAAACTTCAGAGAGACAGCTGACACAGATGCTGACACATGGAGAACAGAGACATGGATGGCTGGAGATGCTTGGAGTCCAGCAGACGTCACCATGAGATGTTAAGCAAGCCAGAACCTGGAGAGAGGCAAGGGAAGCCACGAGTTGAAACCCAGCCACAGAGAAGCAACGTGAGGAGCCCTCACAGGAACAGAGGCTGAAAGCAATGGACACCCAAGAGCAAGGGACCAGCAGATGCCAGCCATGTGACTAGCCAGCCAACAGAGGCGTTCCTGACCTGTCAGCCTTCCTTGAATTAAGTTATCTCTTACTAGATGCCTTAGTTAGGGTATTTTTATAGGCTTAGAACTATATATTTGTAATTTATTAATTTCCCCTTTTAAAAAGCCATTCCTTTTCTGGTATATTTCATTCTGGCAGCTTACAAACAAATACAACTTACAAAAAACACAAATATGCAAATCAAAAAAGGTCCAATGAACCCCAAATAGAATAAATCCAAATAGGCCTACTCCAAAACACAGACTAATCAAACTGTCAAATGTTGAAGAGAAGCAGAAAATCCTGAAAGCAGCAAGAGAAAAGTGAATCACTACATACAAGGGAAACCATACAAGACTGAGTCTGGATTATTCCACAGGTGACATGGAGATGAGAAGGCAATGGTATGATTATATTTAAGACCCTGAAAGAGAAAGACATCCAGCCAAGACTTCTGTACCCAGCCAAATTGTCCTTCAAAACTGAGGGAGAGATTAAAATTTTCACTTACAAACACATCCTGAAAGAATTTGTCAAAAAGAGACTGGCCCTACAAAGAAATGCTAAAGTTATGCTTGTCAGCTGACAAAAAAGACAGGAAGGGATGTCTGGAGGAGGGCACAGAAATGAAGAGTACCAGTAAGAGTAATTTAAAGATAATGAGCGAGAAGGAAAAGAATACATAGGTCTGACAAAAAAAAAAAACTAAAGGATAAGGTGATAGATTCAAAAACTGCTTTTACAGTAATAACTTTGAATATTAATGGACTAAACTCACCTATTAAAAGATATGGATTTGCATAATGCATTTAAAAACATGATTCATCTATGTGCTGTTTATCAGAGATGCATTTTGGATCCAAGGACACAAATGGATTGAAAGTGAAAGGATAGAAAAAGATAGATGTTCTATGCAAGCTGTAACCAAAAGAAAGCAGGAGAGGCTATACTAATATCAGATAAAATAGATATTATAAATAGGCAACATAAGAGACAAAGAAGGATACTACATATTAATAAAAGGGATACTACATACCAATAGCAAAAGAATAAGAGGACCCCTACCTTACATTCCATACAAAAATTAGCTCAAAGCGGATCAAAGACCCAAATACAAGAGCCAGTACCACGAAGCTCCTAGAAGAAAATATTGGAAACATCTTCAAGTCCTAGTAATAAGAGGTAGCTTCTTAAACTTTATGCCCAAAACACAAGCAATGAAATAAAAAATTAATAAATGGGAACTCCTTAAAATCGAAAACTTCTGTGCCTCAAAGGATTTTGTCAGAAAGGTTAAGAGGTGTCAACTCAATGGGAGAAACTATTTGGAAACCACATGTCAGACATTAGACAAAGATTTTACATACGATGGATTATGATGCAGCGGTAAGACAAAATGATGTCCCGAAGCATATGACAAGATGGATGAAGCTTGAGGACATAATGTTGAGTGAAATAAGTCAGACACAAAAAGGGCAGAAAGTATATGATTTCGCTATTATGACTCTGGTAAAGGTAGTCTCAGAGGCTACATGGTGGAATATAGCAGACCTCAGGTACACAGAAGCCAGAGATGGGGGAAAGGTTACACAGTGAGATTGAACTTAAATGTAAGGGAATGGATGGACGTTATGGTGGCTAATCAGTGGATTATAAATTACATTGCCATATTGAAGGTGAATATGGTGGAAAGGGAACGTATATTGCCATGTATCTCACTGATTAACTCTACAATTATAAATAAGTTTCACATGAACTCCTTTAAATGTTTGACCTTGTACAAAGAAGCAATAATAGAGGTGTATGGGGGAAAACTAATACTGCATGCTATGTCCTATAGTTAACAGGAAGACAGGAACAGTACACAGCCATACCAGGGGTAAATAATTGGAGGGGAGGAAAAAGAGTTTAGGGGAGGTTATGGTTTGAGATTTGGTGAGAACGTGTTTGTCAGTCATTTGTCGCTTTGGACCAGTGAAAATTGTCTAAAATTGGGAGTGCTGCTGATTGTACAACCAAGTGAGGACACTGTAAGATATGGTTTGATTATTTGGGACATTATTCCTGATGGCCGAATGGAAGGGGGCAAAGAGCACAATGACTGAGAAGCCAAAAGGCAAATTGCGATATATAGGGAGGGAGATGGATACTTATATATGATGGAATACTGTGTGGTTACAAAAAGGAATGACATTGTGAAGCATGCAACAAATGGATTGAATCTTGGGAACAATGTGTTCTGCAAAATAAGCCAGAAACAAAAGAACAAATATGCTATGGTTTTTTTCAGAAAATTGGAGCCTAGATTGTAAGTTCTTACAGCAGCCATACCTAATCCAAAGTTGTAAATGTATTCCGAGATGCTGAGACTCTGAGCTATATGTGTATAAGCTAGTATTGTCCTGGAACTTTGAGTTCCTTGACAGTTAAGATTCAGAGCTGGGGTGTTGCAGCCTGAAAATCAGCATTGCTACATACAATAACAGTTAAAGCAACTGAAAAAGAGCTCATGCCTCAATTAGAGTCTAACGCGAAGCCACTCTGGTTGGGACTAAGGAAAATCAGAATACAGGGTAAATGATGATAATGAATGTATTCTAGAGCTTCACCTACTGTATGAGACCAAAGGCAGAGAGGTTTGTTATGTCTGGAACCTAAATTTTGTGTAACACACAATGTAAATGAACCTGCCTGGAGAGCTCATTTAAACCTAAACACATGGAGTCCAGAACAGGCATGAGGCCTTGTAATTCTGCATAGGTTAATGTAATACCCAGGTTAATGTAATTTCCCAGACTATGGTGGGCTGATAATTAAAAAGTATTGGTAGACTAGCTTGAGGGGTTGGAGGGAAAAACAAATATTAGTAGAGTCCCTTAAGGGACTGGAGAAAAAATATGGAGCTGTTAAACTTTCTCATCACCTTGGTGGTCTCTGAAACATTAGGGACTCCCAAGAAAATAGATCAAGCCCTTGATTTTGAGACTTGCCTTTATGAAACTTACTTCTGCAGAGGAAAAGCTAAGACTATAATTATGCCTAAGAGTTGCTTCCAAGAAACCTCTTTAGTTGCTCAGTGGGGCCCCGCGCTCTCTCTAAGCATGAAAAATCATTACCGTCCCCGCTACGTGAGACATGACATTCAGGGCTGTGAGTCTCCCTGACAACTCGGGACATGGCTCACAGAGATGAGCCTGGCCCTGGCACTGCGAGATCGATAATGCCTCCTGGACCAAAAGGGGGGAAAGAAAGGTGATAAAATACCAATGCCTAAGAGAGCTCAAACAGAGTCCAGAGACTATTCTGGATGCTACTCTTATTCAAACTTCAGCTAGATATTGCTAATTGCCATCGTTTGCCAAACCCCAACCAATATCATGCTTATTAACCCTAAAGAACACCTAGGACTTCAAATGGACTCTATACAAGTTTCATGCAGTAAGTTTACTTTCCTGAAAACCATGACCTCCAGAGGGTTCCTAAGCTAGATAAGCCCCGAAACCCAAGGGGTCAGCCTCTCCAAGAATATCAGTTAATTCCATTGTTCTACCCTATATTATCGACACCTCTTTTCAACATGAAAGGGCATAGCCCAAAGAGCCGTATAGAGTGGGAGAAGGATCAAAGAAGAAGGAGGAGTTATAACAGAGAAAATGGGATTTAACAAATGAGTATGACTGCTGAATCACTATATTGATATTTCTTTTAGTCCCCAGTGTTTTGGAGCAGCTAGAAGGGAAAACCTGAAACTGTGGAATGGTAACCCATACCAGACTATGAAATCTGATCTGTAGCTGCTTGCTGGAGTGTACTTTGAAAATTATTATTATATATATATGTGTGTGTGTTATATTTCACTATAAAAATATTTTTTTAAAAACCTAGTGGCTAAAAACAACCATTTGTTTTGCTCAAGATTGTGTCGGTCGAGAATTTGTGGAAGGGCTCAGCTAAGTGGTTCATTGAGCCCTGCACGGCACTAGCCGGGACCTCTGGGGCTGGAGGATCCATTTCTGCGAAGGGTTCCTGGCTCACGGGTCCTCTCTCTCTCCAGCGATGTCTCACCCGTCCTGGTGCTTGGCCTTTGTTCAGCAGGAGGTCTCAGAGCAGCCAGACTTCTCATGCGATGGCTGGTTCTCAAGCGGCAGGAAGCAGAAGCTGCCAGCCAATAAAGGGCCATCCCACAACTGGCGGGGCATTACTTCTGCTGTATTCTCTTAGTCAGAGTAACCACAGACCCTACCCAGATTCAATGATAGAGACACTGTCTCCTCCTCTTGCTAGGGAGTGACAAGATCACTGTATTAGGTAGGGTTCCCTAGAGAAACAGAATCAACAGGGAACGCTAGCAAATATAAAATTTATATAACTGTCTCACATGACCATGGGAATGCAGGGTCCAAAATCCGCAGAGCAGGCTGTGAAGTCGACGATTCCGATGGAGAGTCTGGACCAACTCCACAGGAGAGGCTCACCAGCCGAAGCAGGAATACAGCCTCTCTCTTCTGAATCCTCCTTAAAAGGCTTCCCGTGATTAGATTAAGCATCACTCATTGTAGAAGACACTCCCCTTGGCTGATTACAAATGGAATCAGCTGTGGATGCAGCTGACATGATCATGATTTAATTCTATGAAACGTCCTCATAGCAACAGACAAGCCAGCACTTGCCCAACCAGGCAAACAGGTGCCACCACCTGGCCAAGCTGAGACAGGAACCTGACCATTCACCTTGCAGAAAAGCAAAGGGTATAGTAGCCACTGTGGGGTCAACTTCGGAAAATAGAAATCTGTTACATATTGTGTTTATTGCTATTCTGGGTGAAAATTACGATGGATATGGAGATGCTTTGAAAGATTAAATCTCCATGCATCTATCAGATGCCCTTGTGATCCTCACCTAAATTTTCCATTTTTAATCGACTTTGGCTAGTGTGACTAGCTAGAGGACACTGGCTAGAGAAAAGCAGCGAGTACAGTTCAAATGCACTGACAGTGGCCTCCAAACCACTGTCTATCCTTAGATCAAATCAAATTGATCAAATAGGGTGATTCCTTCAATAGATGAGCACAGGGCTGTTTTGGTTGACCAGAGACTTGATGTACTCAATCATGACGTGCTAGATGATGATCTAGCAACTAACGACCCCAAAATCAATGGCTTAAGACAAGAAAAGCGTAACTCTCTCTCTCCCTGCATATCTATCACAGTTCGGCTGGAGCTCTGCTGCATTGTGTCTCACGATAACACAGCCTGCCCAGTCTGCAGCTTTGCTGGGCACCATGGCAAAGGGAAGGGAGCATGGTAAACCATACATTAACTCTTAAAGGCTTCCACCCAAAAGTGAGACACCTCAACTGCATTCACATTCCAAGGGTCAACACGAGTCACAGGACCACAAGTGATAATATAGGTTGAATTATGTCCCTCAGCCCTGTGAATGTGACCTTATTTGGAAATAGGATCTTAGAAGATATGATTAATTATGATGAGACCAAACTGGATAATGTTGGGTCCTAATCCCATATGATTTATGTCTCTCAAGAAGGAGAGAATTGGACACAGATAGATACACATGGAAAAGTCCCTTGACCACAGAGGCAGAAATTGGATTTGTACTTCCACAAGCCAGGGAAGGCCAAGGATAGCTGATAACCACCAGAAGCTAGGAAGAAGCAAGGAAGGATTCTCTTCTACGGGTTTCAAAGGAATCACGTCCCCACTGAGAACTTGATTTTGGACTTCTAGCCTCCAAATCTGTGAGACAATAATTTTCTGTTGTTCTCAGCCACTTGAGTTGTGATACTCTGTTGTGGCAGCCTAGGAAATTAAGATACCTGAACTCAGGGGAAGAGGTGTGCAAAACCTTGCCTTGCCCCAGGAGAACTGCAGATATTGGAGAACTGCATTTCTAACCACTTCATTTTGGTTGTTGAACTTCTTCAGGATTCTGCTCAAGGACATTTTCTGAGCCCCTTCTCAATGCCCGAGAAGCAGAGGGAAAACGCATGCTGCAATGTTGTATTTCCTCCTTGAATATGCTGTTGTTTTGTGGTGGTTGTTTTTTGCCAGGCTTTCTTTGCTATTTCTTGTGAGACATTTCCTAGGAGAGTGATAGCAGTTGAAATCCTGATCCTGCTTGAAGACTCAAAGAGAATACAATGTCCCCGGGGTGGGGGGCATCCACAATAGCATCCATCTGCCAGCACCACTGAACACTTGGAGACACGCCACGTGACTCATGGAGATGAGCCTCCACCCAGAGGTCTGTGTTCTTGGCTGAGAGTGTGGTGTGTTAACAGGAGTCTCACAGCAGAGCAGATAGAGCAGGAGCTGTCGGAATCACGCTGCCTGGATTCAAAGCCACTACTTTCCAAGTGTGACATTGGACAATTTACTGAACTTCTGTGAGCTTCAGTTTCTTCAGCTGCAAAATGAGAATAGTCATAACTCTCCGTGGGGCTGTTGTGCTGTGATTGAACCCGGCTCTGCAAGCTTCCGATGCTGTTGAATGCTGTGGGTGAGCTGATGACTGCAACCCTACAACCAGGCCACACAGGAGAGCATACTCAGCCAGAGTTGCAAGGATGGGATGTGAAAAGACGTGAAAAGTGGAGATCTCTTACCTTTAATTATCTTGTGATGAGACAATTTTGTGGATTGAACGAAGTGGTAGTTATTCTTCCCACTCAAAAACTGCTCCCCTACCAAACTTACAAGATGCCTGATAGATATAATTAGAAATTCATTCCTTTGGCTTAACCATTGCCTTGTCTAATGACCTCACAAACATTTACTGAGTTAATGAGGGAGAGAGGGAAAGGGCTTAAGGGGAGCAGCCAAGGTGTTTCCAGCATGGGCTGTGATGATAAAGGATAGAAAGTTCTTCTTCCCAGTAATCTTTCCCCAATTACCCAACGGATATACCTAAAATTCCACCACACATGATGCCTGTGCTGGCTTGAAATTGTCATGTACCCCAGAGGGGCCCTGTTCTTTTAATCCAGTCTTGTGGGTACAGACTTATTGCAGGTGGGATCTTTAGATCAGGTTGTTTCCATGCAGTTGTGCCTCACCCAACTGTGAATGGGACTCTGATAAGATTATTTCCATGGAGATATGACCCCACCAACCCAAGGTGGGCCTTAATTCGTTTGCTGGAGTCCTTAAAAGAGCTCACAGGGAGAAAGAGAGCTCAGAGCAAACACAGAAAGCAGAGAGATGAAACCAAAACACAGACATCTGGAGATGCTAGGAGAAGATACTTAGAATTTCCCCAGAGAGACTAAGTGAGGAACCACAAATGCTTAGAGAAAAACCCACTGGAATCAGAAGCTGAAAGCAATACAACCCTGGAGCAGAGGACCAGGAGATAACCAGCCAGTGCCTTTCCAACTGGCAGAGAAATTCCAGACATGATAGACGTTTCTTGAGTGAAGGTATCTTCTTGTGGATGCCTGAATTTGGACATTTTTATGGCCTTAGAACTGTAAATTTGTAACTTAATAAATCCCCTTTGTAAAACCCAATTCATTTCTGGTATATTGCATTCTGGCAGCATTAGCAAACCAAGACAGTGACATTTAAACTTCTTAATTATTTTTTTCAACCCGAATCACTGAAATGGCTTCTGAACCAGCATTCTTGTATCCAGTCTGCCTCCTCCAATCACCCTCAAATTAATGCCAAGGTGACCTTTCTGCAAATAGACATGGTCATGCCATGCCCTTGTTCTAATAACATTTGCTTCAAGACAGAGACTGGCTCCTTGGAGTGGCGTGAGAGGCGCTCCCTCATCTCACCCCAGGCCCCTTTGCAGTCTTTCCTTTCAGTGCTGCCTCCAACCCCCTCATTCCCAGCATTCCCATCCCCCACCCCCACCCCATGGATCAGCTAGCCAAGAGGCTTCAAATTCTTTCTGTACCCTCATCTTTGCATGAGTTGTCCCCACTGCCTCCATCACAGCAGTGGAAAACGTGGTTTGGCAGGAAAGCTACTCTTTTATCAGCTCACTCCTGTGATTGTGTTGGGCCCAGTGATCCCAGGACTCATTCCTTCCAGGCATGAGAATGGGCAGGGGCCCAGGTACAATCAGGTGAAATAATCAAGGCCAATCAGAGACGTTCCTTGTGATTTTATTACAGGAAGACAATGGGTCTTATTCTTTTGGTCAGGGAGCTGGAGTAACTAAAGGAGAGGCTGTGATCAGCCATCACCTCTTTCTATCAGCTGCCGGTCTAAAGCAGGACGTGGAGCAGGACGGAGAGAAGGGCTGGTGAGGGTGGCAGGCAGGGAGAGACAAGAACTGACCTCATTTTCATCTCATCACACCTGAGTTGTAGTGAATTTAAAATCTGTCCACAAATCTTCTCCTCAAGGAGTGAAGCCTAATTTCCCTACCTTTGAGAGTGGGTGGACTTGGTGACTTGCTTCTAATAAACAGAATGTGGTAGAAATTAGAGTATGACACCTGAGGGCGGGTCATAAAGAGTGTCGCAGGTTCCTGGCTCTCCCTGTGCTCACGTGTTCCTGGAGAAGCCAGCAGCCATGTCAGGGGACCATTGGGCAGCATAGTGGGGGGCCACGTGGCGGGGTACTCTCGACATATCACCACCTCTGGGAAACCCTCTCTGCCCCCTTCTCCCATTCTCCACTCCCTACAAGCTACATGAGGGTCCCACCTCCATCCCTAGGGCCTCTAGGATAGCCATTATCTTTTTCTGTGGGGACCCCTGGGCTCCTCGAGGACAGGAGCCATGTCTGTACACCACTGGCCACTGCAGCCCTTGTACCAGGAAGAGTTTTTATGCACAGAGACCTTCAGTAAAAGATGTAGATGCTGCTGATGCCCCACCCAGAGCCCCTTTACTATCAGGAAGAGTAACCAACTCATTCCAGTCTTCCCAGAACCTTCCCAGTTTTAGACTGCAAGTCCTGCATCCCTGGGCAAATCAAGATGGTCGGCCACCCCATGGTGTCCTGTGCACCCTTTCCGAGCTCTGGCTGCATGTGCTGCAGCTAGGAGTGCACACTTGTGACCCTCTCCAGAGAACTGTCCTTGGCTGACAGGAGCTGCCTCACCCGGACACACTGGGAGATGATGCCACCTCCCTCAGGGGCCGGTGACTGGAATGCAGAGGCACAGCCCCCTTCTCTCAAGGTGTGGTGACTCAGTGATGCTATTTGTGCTCCAGGCTAGAATACTGGGCACATATCCTTGCTAAGCTCCTCCTCCCTCTCTGTCTGGGTTCCCTCACTTCCTTACAGGTTTCTTCTGAGAGCATCCCCTCAAAAAATCACATGCAGCCAAATCCCTGCATCAGCCCTTGCTTCAAGGAAACCTAAACTAAGATAGTAAATAGGATAGTTGTTGAATGAATGAAGAAAACCTTAGCATCTCTGAGCCTCATTTCCTAATCTGTACAATTATTCTACTTACTCTACAGAGTCATCGTGAGAATGGAAGGAGACGGCATTTGCCAAGTGCCTGTCCCATGAGGCTGTCATGTGTGGGCAGCCCTCCCACTCAGCCCTGGTGAGCCAATTCCTTCCATCTGCCCACAATGATCCACCACGCTCCTAAGTCTGCCTCGGTTCATAGGTCTGACTGTGGAGTATGAAGTTGTCCCTGAATTTGAGGGTGACTCTGTCTCTGCAGAAAGCTGGGTGAGCAGGCATGGAGTGACTGGCAGGCCATCTGATAGCACTTTTAGGTGGAAAAGCTCTGTTGGTTGAAGGACATTTTATCAGTTTCTTGGAAATAGTCAGGCACACCAAGAGAGTGCTAGCAGAGAAAAGTGAGTTGTCCTCTCGGAGAGAGGAGGGGGAGGTGCCCAGACGTTTCCCACTTTAAACCTCTTCAAGTTCATTTCCCTGCTGGTGAAGATGCCCAGAGTGTGCCCAGGATGCTGATGACAGGAGCAGGCCATGTATAAAGGGAGCAGACGGAGCCTTGGCACAGTTAGGCTGCAGCCCCAGCCCCAGTAGATGCCTACTGGACAGAGTAGCCATGGCATCTATCTACCTCCCCGGGAAATTCAGGGTCTCGGTGAAAAGTATGACATGTGCTCAGGTTGGAAGTTCAGCCACGGGAAGACCCTTGTCCTTGCTCTGGAATCATAAGCTCCTGAGGTCACAGCCCTCTGCTACCCAAACATGCGAGGCAGGTTGCTAGTGCCAGAGGGCAATTCTTGGATGGGGAGAAGAACCACCTCCAGATAAAAAGCTCTGAGCCCCTTTTAAAGTGAACTGGCTTCAGAATCAGGCAGACTGGGACCCAAGGCCTGGCCCTGCTCTCAGCGGCTCCGTGACCTTGGGGACAGTCACATCTCCCCAGCTCTGAGCTTCTGCTTACTCACCTATAAATGAGCGTCATCACCTCTGCTTCGCAGTGTTGGAGGAGGATTTGTGAACACCACAGGTTCTCATTGTACAGGAGCTGCAGCCGCATCCAGCCCAGGGACCGAGCTGGGGAGCTCAGGCCAGGCTCTGAACCTTCTGCCAGTGGGTCCAGCGAGGCCAGCTTCGGAATCCCCACGCCGTCCCCTCTGCCCTTCAGCTTTCCTCGTGCACACAGTCTGGGCTTCAGCTATGCCAGGCCCTCACCACAGTAAAGCCTGGGTTAAAATCGGGCCCTGCATTCTAAAAGGAGAATTCCAGATGGTCAAACATTTAACACAAAGAAATAAATCAGCAATGGAATTAATAAAATCAGTAATAGTAAATGTTGGATCTTGATGGTTCTGGCAATCTAGTACTGCTTAACAAGCCAACTCAAAACATAATGCCTAAAACAACAGCTATATTATATGTATATGTATATAATCTCTTGGTTCTGTGGTAAACTGGATGGTTCTAACAGTGGCAGGAGTGCCTGGGCTGGAGTCCTTTGCAGCTACACCTGGGCTCTGGTTGCGATGGCTTACGTGGCTGGCAGTCGATGTGTCTCTTGCCTGGGGGCTCAGCTGGGGCTGTGGACCAGAGTGCCGCCTCATGTGCTCAGATGTGACCATTGCAGCTGGGTTCTGGGTGGGAGCGTCGCTAGAGCAAAGGTTCCAAGATGTCTGGAGGAAGCTGCAGGCTTTGGCTTCTAGTAACCTGGCTGGGAAGTCACACAGCCTGACTTACACTGCATTCCATGCCAAGGGCTCATCACAGCCCAGCCGAGATTCAAAGGTGGGAACACTGAGCACCCTGGCCCACCGGGACCCATCCCTGGAGGCACAGGAACATTGTCAGCTGAGCATAAAGAGATCAGCACCCATGGAGTAGCCAAGATGACTCCCAGAAGAAGGTATGCCTGCTCCCGAATTTAAAGAAATGGCAAGCCACAGAGGTCAGAGACATTGCGATGGGCTTACCCAAGGTCATAAAACCACTCAGTGGCCAGGGCAGAATTTGAACTCAGGTCTCTGGCCATCCGAGCCAGTGCCTTCCCTCAAATTAGTCCGGGTTCAGGGATTCCCAGGCAACCATTTCTTGGCTCTTCTGCCTGAAGAAATTAAAGACATCATGTGCTAACACTTCCCTTCTCCTTTCCACATGGACCAGTTGCCCTTTCGTTGGAAAGGGAAATGACTTCCAGCTCCATCCAGTAAAGCCTCCAATTCCCTGCCCTGTCTGTGGAGCCCCAGCCCCCTCCATCATTTGCCTGGCTCCCCTCCCCTCCCTTATTGCTGTGATAGCTCAGACCCTGGGTCGGCCGGGAGCACAGGCCGCTGTGCTCCCCAGGCCCTTCCTTCCTCCACCCTCCACTCTGAGCCCCCATTTCTCTGTGGATCTCAAAGCCTGCTATACTGACTGGCTTTGCTAAGGTTCCCTGGCTTTTATAGACATGAGCCAGAGCTGGGTCATTAAGCCGGAGTCTTTCGAAATCCCAGTGATTCATAGTGCAATCTCGCCTCTGCAGCGAGGGAGAAAAGTACGCGTGACCTAGCGCCAAGGGCGGGGAGCCCGTAATGGGGAGTCTGAGGCAGCCCTGAGGGGCCTGAATTAACCTCCAAGGGACCCCAGAAGCTGAGGACCTGAACACATCATAACTCTTTGCCTGTGCGCCTGTGTGACCAGCTGTGAGCCAGAGCCTGCGGGGTGCGGGGTCGGGTGAAGGGCCCTGCCTCCACAGGGTCCAGCAGGGTCCTGGTGTGTGAGCACCTGCCAACACAGGCTTGGAAGGACGTAAGATTAAACGAACCTTCCATAACGCAGTAGTTCATTTGTAGGAGTATATGTAACACCCCCAGAAGTCAGCATGGTAGGGGAGAAAACCTTAATTCTATTCTTCTCAAATAAGCACCTATTTTACGGCCCCATCATTAGAAATGATCAGGCATCCACCCACTCCCCCTCTGGAGCAGAGGAAGGCAGCAGGTCCTGCCGAGGGGCAGCAGTGACTGCCCACCCCAGCCATCTGACCGGGAGCGAATGAGTCCCACCTGCAGAGGAAAGCGACGCTGGGTGGACAGAGGGTTTGAAATGCTCCCACCTGGCTCGTCCCTGACGGCCGCAAGGCTGAAATGTGCTTGGGTGCCCGGGCCGCGCAGACCCGTCAGCGCAGAGGCGGTCGCCGGGGACTGTTTACAGAGGTGGCCCTGCAGGTGTGGATGCCGCGAGGTGTCCACGGCAGGGGGTCTACCCGGTCCCCTGGCACTTTCTCTCTCTTCGGGTTTGACCCAGTCCTCAGGGGAAGGGTCTGCGGAGAAGAGGACGTGCATCCTCCCACAGGTTTCAGGAATCACTCTCTGTCTTAGAGCAACAATTTCCTGCTTTTTACCCTGAAATTCAGGAGTCTGGGAAAGTGGAATCCCCTCTTCGCAGCCTCTTTCTCCCATGAACACAGACTTCCTGCAGCACATGTTCTCATATTATCCCTACTTTATGCCAAAATTAAGCTCACTTTCCTTGTCTGTTTGATGAGTGGTTACACTAATGAGGGACCTTCCCAAGTCTTCATTTCATGATTTGTATGCCACAGTGGGGGCGTGGCATTCAAATAGGATCACCCATGCAGAATTACCTATGATTCTTTTTTATTAATATTATTCTCTGCTGCTTTCAATCCCAAGGGTCACTCTGCCGTCACTGGCCCTGGTTTCAATCCCAGCTCTGCCACGTATCACCTTGGGCAAGGTACTTAACTCCTCTGAGGTTCCGTATCCTCCGATGGAAACGGGGCTGAGGTTAGCTGACTCCCAGTGTCACCACCAGATCCAATGAGCTCGCGTCTGCAAAGCACCTAGGTAGGAACGAACCCAGGAGATGCTCAGCCAACATTAATTCTCTTCTGGTTCCTCCAACATTCCCTGCTCAGAAAGAAACCTCCGTGGGACCATCCCGACCTTCCTTCCCCCAACCCCCGAGCTGTGGGAATGTGAGGTTTTTTTGTTGTCCCATCTGAGTCCTTCCCAAAACCAGAAGTTGGTGGTGGCCAGAGCCGGCTGCCCCAGTTTGCAAGAGCGGCTGTGCGCCTTCCCTGCCGGCGCCCCGTGCCGCGACCTCGTGTCGGCACGCGGAAATCGGCTGTGGTGGGAGGGTTTACAGCACAGAACTTAGCAAACGCTGCCAATCACAGCCACCCCACCTGCCTCCCAGAGCCAGTCTGGCCTCCCAGCAGGCCATGATTCTCCACCATCGTCCCGGAGACAGGAGGCTGGATGTTTTGGGGGGACTTTATACCTAAAGCACATCTTCCCCCTTTAACAGACAGGGTTTTCACCACAGGCTGCGTGGAGCCGCTCAAAGACCCGCTGCTAGCCCGTCGCCGTGCGTTTCCCAGCAAGAGGCCATCAAAGAGAATGTGCAGCGGGCCAGCCACCCTTCGCCAGACCCGAGGGCTCCCCTGAAAAACAACCGCAGGAAGCTTTGGGCAGAAGACACGTTGATAGGGATGCTTCTGAAATAAACGCACTTGACTGTTAAAACGTGAAAGGCTGGCAGGTTCTTTTCTCTCCATGAACTGAAAAGAAAACTTCCTGAAGTGGGGGTGGAGGGGGGGAGACAAATAATAAAGGGCAGTGAGTGTTTAATAATAAAAATGCACTTGTATGACACTTACCCCTTGACAGGCTTTATTTAAGCACCATACAAATGTTAACTCATTGAATCCTCACAACGACCCTGTGAGATGAAGAAACTGAGGCACAGGGACAAAAGCCTGGGAAATATCAGGACCCGCAAGCTAACAAGTGAGTCCCTGGCCGGCATTGTCCAGCATTAACCAAGGCAGGGAGGGACGGGGTGAGAAGGCAGTCCCAGGCCTGCCCCTCAATGTGACCTGCCATGGCTCACACCCTCCCCCTGAGGTCCCTTCTCTTTGACTTTCTCCTCCCCCTGGACCACCCAGTCCCCTCTTCTGTCTGTCCTGCTCCTCCTTTACTTCACATTCTTATAAATTGGGACAGAAGAAGTCTTGCCTTTCTCTCATGGCTTTCTTTCCCTCCCATCTTCCACCCTCCTGATAAAGAGAGTAATGATGGTGGTAGCTCAGCTAAGCTACGCTAGGAAATGCTGTTGATACGAAGAAGAGAAAGGCTCACCTGTGGAGGTCCACAGAACTCGGGGAGCGCAGAGCTCTCCCCAGGGTTACACAGAGCTCCAGGTTTCTAGGCAGGGCCCCCAAGGGCAGCATGACCTGGAAGGAGATGGCAAAAAGAAAGGAAAGACCTGAGGAAGGAGCGAGCTCCCCGATGACATGGACAAGCCTGTGACTCAGTGAGAACAGTAGGGAAACATTTGCGTCCACACCCCTGAATTCTGAGCTCTGATTTCATCAGTAAGACAAAGACTTGCAGGGGTTATGGGCACAAAGAGAAGTTATATAACAAGTCAAAACAGTACAGCAGGGTGGGCCACGGTGGCTCAGCAGGTAGGGTTCTCACCTGCCATGCCAGAGACCTGGGTTTGCTTCCCGGTGCCTGCCCATGCAAAAAATAATGATAATAATAATTTTCTCTTTTTTAAAAAAAAAACAGTACAGCAGGATATAAAGTAAAATATGAAAATCAGGAGTGTATTCATTTATTATTTATGTAGAAAGAAAAAATAAAGTTCGAGGACCAAGGAATAAAAAAGAACATGCACTAATAAGTCAACCAAATATTGATTTTTACATGAAAAGGGGGATTAATCTGAAAGTATAAGAAAATGGGAAAATCAATGTTCAATGATCATGACTAAAAGCTCTATTTTAAATACTCCACCATAAGTTTAAAAAAAAAATGGAAGTTAATAACGTGGCTTTTAGTTGATGACTATGCTATTGTTATGAAATTAGTAGTTACTTAAAATCAACTTTTAGAACAGTTATACACTTCCTGTAAAGAAATTGTCTGTTATTCTTTTTCACCTTTTTTTTCCATCAACAAACTCAATATTCTTTCATGTGAAGAAGAACATCAAGTGACCCCTTTAACTCTGCCCCAATCTCACAGGTAATAGTGAACGTCTAGGCCCATTTTTTCATTCACTTATGTATATGAATGCGTATAATCCGGACTGTTCCTACATAGCTTGAACCATATGCTACCTATTAATATGTGACTTAATATCTCAGAAACTCTTCCTGTCCATGCATAGAGAGGGACAGAGTCCTTTTCATCATTACATTTATATTCCATAGTATGATGTGATCATTCCCTATGGAAGAACAGTTAGATGGTTTCTAGTTTTCCACTAATACAGACTATTGCAGCACGTTGTAGATACATATTTTGTGCACATTTTAGTATTGCTGAGGGATAGAATTCTAGAGATGGACTTGCTAGGTCAAAGGAGGTGTACTTTTCAATTGTGGTATATACTGCCGAATTTATTTCCAAAAATGCAATAGCAATGAATCCCATACTAACAACCAAATGTGAATTACTGAATTTATAAAATAACTTGAGAACTGATGGACTTAATATATTGTCTCTTCTCATTCAGAAATATGGCATGTCTGTCCATTTGCACAGGACTTCTCTGGTGTAGATGCTGTACCTTTCTTGTTAGGCTTACTTCTAAGCATCCACATTTCTGAACTTGCGTACTAGTTCAATCATTTGATTGAATTTCATATAAAACATACCCATGCTATTTCAACTTTTCTTGTCTTATTGCATTGGCTGTTTATCTTCTGATAGCCTCCTCCAAAAGGCCTTCACTCACCCATCACTCTGCCTTCTTGTAGCATAAGCACTTATCACAATGTGTAAAATCATCTATTTACTGACATCTTCCCGTTTGAAAGTAAGTTTCTTATCACCATCACTTTAATTTAAGCAGTTCTACTGAGATGTATTCACATACTGTAGAAGCCATCTCAGGTATACAACATAATCATAGATTTGTGCATTCATCCCCACAATCAATTTTAGAACATTTTCAGTACTCCAAAAAGAAAAACCCATACATGTGAGCAGTCACCTTTCAATCTCTCTAGCCTTCCCCAGCCCTACATAAGCTCTGATATAATTCTGTTTCAATAGATTGATTTATATTTGAAGAATATTAAAATATTACTGTTAACTATAGTCCATAATTTGCATTAGCTGTATTTTTCCCATATAAACCCCTGTTATTAACACCTGGTCATAGTGATGTACATTTGCTATAGTTCATGAAAGAACATTCTTATATTTGTACAGTTCACCACAGACATTGCCCACCACAGAACTCACCAGGTTATATAGTCCCATGTTTTAGCCTCTTCCCCTCTGGGGAAGTTATTCCTATTCCCACCTCGTTAGGGAGGCAACCAGGGCTCAGAGATGTGGCATAGCTTTCCCAGGGCCACACAACGAATGAACTGAGGAGCTAAAATTTCACCCCTATCCTGACTGCCACAAGCCTGCACCCCCAATCTTCTATGACATCTTCTTTAGAGCAGAAGCTCATGTTATATTCATCTGCTCATCTCTTCCTCTAGCCTAGCATATGATGCATCATAGATCCTTGGCCAGTGTCACTCCTTTGATATGTCAATTAGCTTGAAAAGATTCTCAATGCTTCCCTAAGCTTGAACAAAACCTATCAGGTCTCCATGTGACCTTCAATACATGGAGGAAGCTTTTACTAACAACACAGGATTGAGGTCTCATCACCAAAACCAGAATATTCTGGAATGGTGGTGATAGGAGCACATCACTGTGGTTGTAATTAACGCCACTGAATTGCATAAATGAAAGTAGTTAAAATGGGTAATTTTATGTTGTTTATATGTTACTAGAATAAAATTAGGGGAAAAAAGAATATACTGATAGGAAGAGATATCAGACATCTCTTAGGCCTTGTCTCACATCCTCTTTGCCTAACTTTTTACTTTGGCCATGGCTATAGGCACCAGTGGCAAGCAAATGTAGTTGGATAACACTGCCTCTATGGCCACATCTCTCTGTCTTTCTGTCCCTGGGGCTTCCCCATCTCTTTCCTGTGGCACAAGATTAGATTGGGATAAAGAACATGGCTTTTCTGGGGTACACAACAATTTCACACCAACACACGGGGCACAGGCACACATGCTCACTAACACACCTGGTCACGTGTGTGGACATGTGTACACCACACATACCAGTTTGCATCTTACAGGGGATTTGGGCCTGCCTAAGGGAACTCAACTATATTCAAGGAAAGCTAAGCATTTATCCTTCCAGTATCATCAGAGCTTCATTTTTAAACACAATTATTACCGATGCTACAGTAGTTTACATTACTAAAATTTCTGCTTACACATTAGTAAAATTTCTGCTTAACCTAATGTCAGTAAATTCATGACAAGTTGATTTGAGCACAATCCTCTTTTTCTTTTTCATTTCTTTATCTGGGCCTACTTCCTTGACTCTGTTTCTTGTCACTTAAGGGAGCAGAACTAAAGGCCAAAGGACTATTCATAGGTTGGGAGCATTGACAGAATTGATTATGTCATAGATCCCATTATAGCAATAACTTGCAGAACTGGTATAGGCAGGCTCTGGCTTGGAGTACAACCCTAGGCAAGTCACATAATTTCCTTGAGCCTCAGTTTCTCCATTTCTAAAAAGATTTTTTTTTCCAACACACGGCTTAGAATGCTGATTTTTTATTAATTCACAATCATTTCCACAGTTACTGAACTGACACCTTGTATATTCTGTGAGTAGAAGGATGAGGGATTTAAGATTTATTGCACACTTAAAGTGGAACAGGTGCTGTGCCAGCCATAACTTTATTACAGCCCTTATTTCATTTAATACTCAGGAGGCTGCATTCTTAGCTCCATTTCCTGATAGGAACACTGAAATTCAAAGGAGTTTGCGTAACATTCTCAAGGACAATTGGCTGATAAATGCAGGTACCAAAATTTGGACTCAGGCCTCTCTGAGCCTGAACCCACTTGCTTTCCACTGCCCCAAGCCACTGCCTAACTAAAGGTGAGAGGAAGTAATATGGCCCACAGGGTTTGGTTTCCTGTGTGCCTCATTACTCCTCTTAAGTTGAAAGCTCCTTAATGGTCAAAATCACATACATGGAAATCTCCCCCTTATTCCCGTTCACAGAAAATCTCTGTGGCTTTCTGAAGCCAAGCAGAGCCAACCAAGCTTGGAGCCACTCTAGGAAAGTAACCCAGAAAGCTACTAAATAATCGCGGCTTCCGCCTGGTCGCTCATACGCGCATGCTCAGCCACATAAAGGAGGCCAAGTGACAATACACATGAGATCAGCAGTGCGAAAGCAACCCCGAGGCCTCGCTGCACCCTTCGTCCTCTCCCCAGACGCTCAGCATCCCCATCAATCAATCATTTCCTCTCTCTCCTCCATATCAACTGACTCCCAGGAGAGAGGGATGTCGGGAGTTGACTATTCCGAGGGTTTGCAGCCTTAGCCTCACTCTTCATAGCAGGAGGAGTGGCCTTGTCCTGTGCAGGAGGAATTTCCAGCACCGTAAAGCTACTGGGGGTGGGGGTGGGGAGTTCTGTGTCCTTATGTAGACAGCCAACGAGGCCCGTTTAGCTTTTCTTCTCACCAGAGTCATCAGAGTAGCAAACCAAAGACTCCTTTCCCCAGAAAATACATTTCTATCACAGGCATCTGCAGCTGACCTATGATTTTGCTGAGTACTTTTCTTTCCTCCTCGATCTTGTTGCTCACAGCATCTGCTAGGAGTGCTTAACAGAGCACCGCATCTGGAGCTCCAGCTGCAGGGGCGGCAGCCTCGGAGAGCCAGGTTTCAGGAAAAGCAGGGTCCTGAAGTCTTTGGTGTCTAAACCCACAAGCGGGATCCTCCCTGCCTGTGTCCGCCTCCTTACAGGGGCCCCATCCGTGACTCTGCCTTTTGCTGGCCTCGTCACCAGCCATGGGAGAAGAGAACAGCCAAAGCGGTCCCGGGCCCCTGCCCCTTCCAGGCATTCACCCTCTTCCCAATTCTTCCCTGGCTTTAAACTCAAAGGAAATAAAAACGAATGGTGATGTTCGGGCCACTACAACAAGCCTGAGAGGAAGCTGTCTGGGGACAGGGAAGTTTCCCGGGTGACTTCATACACACCAGATGGGACATCACACCTTCTCTGCACGGGAAAGGTGCGTGGTGCCTCGTGTCTTGTCTGGTTCCTAGAGAAGGACGATGGTGAGAGAGTCACTTCAATCAAGGTGCCCCATGTCCTCCTTTTGCCCACCCACCGGGTCGGCTCCTACAGCCAGATCACTCCGGGTGCCCGAAAGCCCTTCAGCAGTCAGATCTGATGTCACCCAGCCCTGCATCACCCCCCAGGACCCAGCACATTGGGACCTGGGCCCTGTGGATAAAAGATGCAGGAGAGCAGCTTGGGCTTTCCAACCCTGCAGTTCAGGGCTCAGCCTGCACTAACTTAGAAGCCTGAGTAGGAGAAAATTACTTCATCTTCCTGAGCCTTACTTTTCACCATGTGAAATGGAAATAATGCCCCCTAGGGTCACTGGGAAAAATAAATGAAGTACATATGTAAAAGTCACGCTGTGACTGCTCCTGATCAGGTACTCAATAAATGCACCGATTATTAACGTTATTTATAACAATAATATTAACACAGACCCACAGTGCTAGAATACGAGCACATGAGAACAAGAGGGAGGACCCCCAGGACTCTGACTGTTTAGGTTTTGCTATTAAACATGTGCCTGGCCCTTTAAACAATGGGGCAATGTTTTCCACCAAGTGTTTGCTGTTTACAGGAAACCCAACAAGCTCAAGATATGGAGTTTTCCTTCAAACGAATTACCGCCTCAATGAGGAGTGAAAACACAGCGGGTCCAGAAGCAGGCAGGCCAGCCACCCCCGTCAGCGCCCGCTGGGCCAGGAGAGCGCCCAGAACTGCGGGCGAACTTGGTCCCGGCAGATGGTGCGCAGAAGGGCTCCTGGGATCAGGACCCTGCCGAGAGGGGAGGGTGTGCGCACGTGGAGAGGAGGGCACAGAGCACGCCGCAGCGCGGGCTGGGAGCAGAAGGTGCTGGGGGAGGAGGAGAAGGATGCTCGGGCTGGGGCCCGCCCCTGCGTGTGCCCAGGTGGCTTTGGGACCTCCCCCAGCTGGCCCGCACACCCCGCAGCGCCGGGAGCGGAGGGTCCCCGTGCGCGGTGCCGACAGCTCAGCCCGCGAGCCCAGCGCAGACACTGCCGCTGCCAGCCGCGGTCAGCAGAGCCAAGGGATTGTCTCGGAATTTGCTTCCGAAACAGATTTTCTCCGTTCAAATGAGCTACGGTGGCATTGTTAATCCCTTGTTATGGGATTAGAACACATCAGTGCAGAGAGTAGGGCCTGACCGGCACGTTGGAGGACCTGGGCTCCGGCTCCAGGCCACGCGCTCCCCAGGCTCCAGGGCTTTGGCTGGAGCGACGGTGCCACCTCGTGGCTGCAACGCCATTTACCTGGAAGTTTCCTTTCCCGGCCCCTTATCTCCTTCCCAAGGCTCCTCTGGGCTGGAGCAGGTGCGATAACAATGAGTTTAGCAGACCCGGTCGTCCCACAATGGGCTCGCAGGCTGGCAGCCGCACTAGCCCAGGTCCCATGGGCTCAGCCAGGCATGACCCCCAGGGACCCCCCGGTGGGTGGCACGGACTGGCCTTTCCCAGCCCGGAGCTGACATCAGGTGGATGTCTAGGGTGCGACTTCAGGATTGTTGAAAGCCTCTCAGACCCACCTGCTCGCTAATGCCCAAGTCCCTTTCATGATTGACAGAGCCCCCTGGTCTCTATTCATTCATTCAGCACATCCTCACTGTCTGCGCCCGTGAACCAGTGAACCAGGGCCTGCAGACAAAAATGGTTAAGGACTAGCCCCTGCCTTCCACGGGCCGCAAGCACCAAGCGTGACCAAAACAGTAATAATAACAAGCCTTTCCACTGTCCCTGTGCAGACTGTGCCCCCTTCCCTCCAGACAGCAGAGCCCTGGGTCAGCAATCATCCCCTTCCCCCAACCTGAATGCTGCCCCTTTTTCCCACCCGCCACTGTCCCTGTACACCCGTGCTCAGCCCCACCCCCGTCCCTTTACTGGCAGTTTCCCCTCGAGGAAATGCCTCCCCGCTCTCCTTTAGGACAGTTGCTTTTGGAGGCCCCAGCAGAGATGGCCAAGCTAGTGATGTCAGAGGAAACTGGCTTCCAACAGGAGCTGCTGATGTGAGCAGTTGCAAACCGTAGCGATATGTGCAGTTGAACAGACGAGGCTGGTCCGGGGGAGAAAGGAGACAGCTGCCCTGGAGGCAGAGAGACCAGGAGATCTTTCTTGAGCAGAAGATCTCCGTCCACCCAGGGGCTCCGAGAGGGTGCTCAGCACCAACAAGGATTTACCTCCAGCAGGCACGAGGCAGGAGAACTGTACACACACACACTCACACACACACACACACACACTCACTCCATCCATGGCTTGTGGCCGAAGCTCAGTGACTCTGATGGGACCTGCCCCCTGCTTCCCGTGGACCCGTCCAAGGAAGGGCTCTGCATTTGGGATTGAGAGAGAGGTCGGCCTCTGGGGGAGGGGTAGCTCTGGAGCACGGAAATTTGGGAGCTGATAGCAGTGCCCGTATCCACCATAAGAACTGGGAAAGAAAGGGTGGGCTGCAGCAAAACAGGAGAACAAAGTGGAGAGAACATGGAACAGGACGGGATGGGGAGCCAAGGCCCCAGATTCTGCTGGCACCCCAGACCAGCTCCTCCCCGAGCTTGGCTTCTGCGGCGTGCCCTGAGGGTCTTCCCACAGTTCCCTCTTCACCTGAGTTCCCCGAGCCGGCATCCCGAAGAGCCCCGACTCACACACAGACCAAGGTTTCATGCACAGAAGAGGAAGGACGGTGATGTTAGATGCATCTCCCCAGATGCTGAACAAATCGCCTCCAAGCTCAGCAATCTGGGGGAAACATACCCCGTATTGTGCACCTTAGAAACCAGTGCTTCCTGGGGATGCTGACCCCACAGGCACAGCATAACATTTCAATATTTAATGGGCTGCTTGTAGAGAGTTCCCTCCACAACAAGAACATTTCTTATTATAGGCGCAAAATGAAATAGGAGTTATTCATTCCACATGAAAAACAGAGATTTTAAAAAATGGAAACGCTGTCAATCCGCCTGACTCATAAGTTGTGATTAAAGACTCTAGACTTTTTCCCATTAGTGTGAGTGTGTTTGAATTTTAGCCCAACCCGGAGCTTGTATTATAATAACGTCTAATGTATTCAGCTTTGAACACAATGCCAAACATCTCATAATAGTAAAATACTTAACGCCTAAATTCAAGCATATTTTAGTATTTTATTCAAGCAACATTCACAGCACCTCATTTACAACCTTAACTCAAAACTAGGTGTTCCTCATCAGGGAAAGGGAGAGAAAGCTGGACCCTATTCTCATTGTCCTGCTGGTGTGTGGAGCTCCGTGTGCGGGCATGAAGCTGGAAACCTCTGGAAGACTCAAGGTTCTCTACCACGCCCCTTAACTCTCATGGACAAGGATGAATCAGCTTCTAGTGTTTCCATCCAATGACTAAGTCATATGACTGCAGAAAAAGTATTCCTTCTTGTATATAAAGGTTTCAGACCAGAAAACAAATTCTGATCAACATTCATACCCAGAAAAAATGTCCGTCATAGCAACGAACAATGGCCTGCACACAGCCTGTGTGAGGTATATGGTTGTGCTTTGCAACTTTCCTCCCCATGGCCGTGCCCATCCGCTCCGTGACTTTTTAGAACAATCCCAGGAAATCAGCAGGCTGGTGGGATCCAATGGGTTCAACAGCTGAAATCCTGAGGGCCCAGAAAGATCCTGGATCTGGGACCAGTTTCCAGGTCTTGAACTCCCTGCCTCTGGGTTTCTTTGCCTTTGGCTCCTCTTTCCTCCTGGGGACAGTGGACTAGCATCTACGAGGAAGTCCCTTCAAGGCGTGTTCATCAGGCACCACTGCCTCCAGAGGAATTAGCTCTTAGGAGAAGCTGTGTTGTCTCCAGCCAAAGGCGTAGGGCTCAGCCGGAAGGGCCACCAGGCAGTTTCCATGGGGCACCAGGGATGGCCAAGTGTCCTCTCTGGATGTGACACCTCACATCTGTCCCGGTGGCTACCACCAAGCACGTCAACACTCAGCCCCTCTCCCCCAGCCCAACAGCCCTCAGCTCACCTGCAGGAAGCCCCCGAGGCTGCCAGGCCGGAAGCCCATGGGATCCCGTCTGCATCTTAGAGACCAGAAGTCACATGCTCCACCCTGTAGCGTCCTTCATCCTTGTGACGTCCCATCCTGCCTGGGTACCCGTGGTCAAGAAAGGGGCAGTTGGTGTTTTCTTGTTGATTCATTGTTTTGTACAATTAGGTTGGTTTGTTGTGGTTTGGTGCTTTGTTTTTTTGTTTTGTTTTTTTTTTCTTTTTATTGTGAGTTTGTTGGTTTGGAGACACTGGCGTTGTACTACCACAGAGCAGGCATTTATCAAATACAGGTGTTCCGTGACCACCTAAGGTAAATGTCCAGGCCGCTCATGGAAGAAAATTGAGCAAGAATGGGTCAGCTGCCTTAGAAAGGTGATGCACTTGTTTCTCTGGAAAATGTAGTTTTCACCTCACAGATTCTTCATGGGATCTGAAAAGTCACTTCATTTCTTATGATCATTAAATCTTGCCTTTGACCACAGCAGGAGGCTTTAGTGAGAATTATTGCAGGGGGCATGAGCCTCTGAAGGTCTTGTGCCACTGTCTCTAGGCAAGTCCAAGCAAGACAACGCTTCCCCACCCAACGCTGAGCCCACAAATCTCACCCAGCTCCCACCACTCATCCTTTCACTCAGTCCCTCACATAGTCATTCAATACATATTTATTGAGCATCTATTATGTGTGAAGCAGCATGGAGGGCAAAAAGACAGGAACCCTGACCTCACACAACACAGCTTGAAGTTTAGTGGGAATAAACATTAAACAAATGCACGCAAAAAACTTAATTGTAATTCTGATATGTGCTGAGGAGAGAAAAGTGCAGAGCTTATTGATATGTCACACCAGATATTTACTGGCAAAACCCTTTCTTAGGGATTTATGGATGAATCGGGACAAAAGGTGGGAGGTCAGGAGTGGGACTCCAGGGAAATGTCATTCCAGCTGAGACCTGAAGGACAGGTAGGAGTTCACCTGGCACAGAGAAAACGGGAAGAGCATGCCAGGTAGAGGAATAGCATGTGCAGGGCCCTGGGACAGAGCATCAGGGGAGGCTAGTGGGGGTGGGACACCGGGGGCTGGGGTGGGCAAGGCAACTCCAGGCTCTACCAGTTTGATCCTATGGGCAAGGGGGAGCCTCTGAGGGTCTCTATGCTGAGAAATAATGTGCTGGCATTAACACTACAGCATGTCTTGTTCTCCATGTTAGCAAGATCCTAGAACAAGTCAGACGTCAGCGTGTTGTCCATCATGGGCATTGCCATGTAAATTCACATTTGAGGTTCAATGCCCTCCTGGTCTCCAGGCCTCCGCCATGCCATTCCTCTACTTAAATGGCTTCTGCTTTATTCTGGTTGACTGTTCTTCCTGGCAAACCCCTTTTCGTGCTTCACAGTTTGGCTGGGGCGTTGCCTCGTCTGTAAAGCGTTTTGGCTTCCTCACGCCTCAACTGCAACCTCTCACTCATCTCCAGATAACAGCCCACTTGCAGTGTGGTCCTGGGACAGCCAATTAATGTTGGGTGCTCGCCAACGATGAGGTAAGTATAGAAGGTGAGGCATTTAGAACCTTTTAGGGCGGTTTCCCGGAACAATTTTATGACTGTTGAATCTAATAATAAAAAGCAGGGCTTGCATTTTGTATGTCTTTTGTTGTTCATATTTTCTAAGGATTCTTCTTTTTTTGTGTGTTTCTGCATGGGCAGGCACCTGGTGATGGAACCCGGGTCTCCGGCATGGCAGCGAGAACTCTGCCTGCTGAGCCACCATGACCCGCATGGATTTATTTTTATTGTACTCCACAAAAGTATCAACCTGTAATGAATTGAAATTTATTAAAAAGGAGGAACTTTCACCACAGACAGTTTGGAAACTCTGCTGTCTAGAGTCTGCTTTTAGCTCACACTAGAAGACCTTTCTCTTCTTGCTTCCTTCTTTCCCCACCTACCTGAACACTACAAACTTGCTACTTCATTTAATCCACACAACCGCCTTTCAGGGAAGGCGATTCCTAGTTTACCATCTCTCTTTTATTAGCTGTGAGCTTACTGAGGCTGAGAGATGTAAAGCAGCATGACTGAATCCATTTCCTAATGCTGCATAACAAATTACCACGGACAAAGTGGCTTAAAACAACACACATTTATTATCTTATCGCCCTGGAGGTCAGAAATCCTAAATGGGTTTCACTGGGCAGAAACCAAGGTATGGCAGGGCCACTTCCTCTAGAGACTCTAGGGAAGAATCTGTTCCCTGGACTTTCCCAGCTTCCAGAGGCCACCTGCATTCTTTGGCTTGTGGTCTCTTCCTCCAAACTCACAGCCCAAGCACATCATCTTTCCTTCTCCCTATCTCTCCTCCTCTGACTCTGACCTCTGCTTCCACCGTCACAGCTCCTTCTCTGGCTCTGGCCTCCTGTCTCCCTCTTATAAAAACACTTGTGATTATCTTGAGCCAATCCATATAATCCAGAATAATCTCTCCAGCTCAAGATCTTTAACTCAATCACATCTGCAAAGTCCCTTTTGCCCTGTAAGGTAATATAGTCACAGGTTCTAGCGATTAGGAAATGGGCATCTTTGGGGCCACACTTCTGTCTAGCATGATGGCCAAGATCACGTAGTTACTGGGGACAATATTTCTAGGACTCAAACCCAAGTCTCAGCTTCAGAATCGATGTTTTGTTTTGTTTTTTCTCCCACTGCTCCATGCAGACTTCCAATGTGTGGGCATATGATGGTAGCAATACTTTGTTTGAAAGCATTAGAAAATAGAAAGCAAGGCTTGGTGTCTGTGTCAAGAGAGGACTTATGCAATAGCTTGTCCCTCAGTGGTGAACACATCCCAAGTCCTGGGTAGACAGTCATGGCAAATGCAAGGGAGCTGCCACATTTAGCTCTAACCCAAAGGTAGAGCGCTGGACCATGAGCGGCAGCCAGTGCCAGGAAGTTCTGGAGAGCACACTTGGTGAAGACAGGTGTTCTTGGCAGAAAGGACAAAGTTCCTTGGCAATGGAAAATTTTTATTCACAGCCAGATAGATAAATAGATATGCAATTCTTATTAGCAAGAAAAATAACCTGCACAGAGTTTTCCCAGGAAGGCCATCCAGCAGCAGCAGTCCACTGCCAGCCCCAATCAATTCTTTGTAGTAAACTTTTTAAAATCAAACACGGAGGGCTCCAGAATCCCTCCAGAGCTTGCTGCGCTGTGCGTTGGCTGTTGCGCATGCTGGGGTACTCCCCTGGGCGAGGACTATCGCATCACAGCCTTTTCCTTACCTCTTCCATGCGGCTGGACCCGCCTCCAGCTCCGAGTCCATCAGCCATCCGGGGGCTGTCACGCCTCTCAGGGCCAGAGCAGGGGCAGGCAGGTGGCGCTTCGCAGCCATGGGGGTGGCCATGCTGGAGTCCACAAGCCAGAGCCAGGCTGGGAGCCCAAACCCGTGCCCGACAAAGCCAGGCAAGGGGTCGCTCAAGATGCAAAAGCAGGTAGGAGCTAGTCCAAGCTGGGGCGGAAAGAGGGGAAAGGGCTGGGATGTTCCTGACACTCTCAGAGGCTCTTCATAGAATCCAGAAGGCCAGGGCACGGGCCCTCCAAGAGTAGATAAAGGGGCGCCAGGGGCCGTACCCACATAACCTCTGTGCTCCCTTCCAGCTCTGCGCTCGCCTCTGTCTGAGCACCTGTGTGCTCACGTTGCATTTATCCGTATGTCTTCGCTTGTCAGCAGGGCTGCAGTCTATGGATCGTCAGGCGGCGCACTGTATGGGGCAGCATGCTTGAGAAGTGCCGCCGCGGTCCCAGACGTCTGCTAACTCACATGCTGCCCACTGACAGCAGCGCAGACTCCGGACCCCCAGCTGTGTGTGCACCGTGTGTGTGTACCGTGTGTGTGCACCCTGTGTGTGTACCGTGTGTGTGCACCGACACAGCCACACAGAGCCGCCTCCTACAAAAAGCCTTGTGGGCCCCGCCGGCCTCGCACACACTCAGGAGAGAAGGTCCATGCGCTTTCTCTGGCTCACCCGCCTGTTCTGATTGCACTTCAGGCCTCTCCTGATGTCACTTCTGGAAGGGAAGGGAGGTGGAGAGAAGGAGAGAAAAAAGAAAAGAAAGAAAGAAAGGGAAATAGGGAGGGCATAATAAATGCTTGGATGGATGGATGGATGGATGGATTTGTGGATTTCCCATCTGCTAGACACAGATCCATCCTGCTCTCTGCTTTGACCATTTCTGGTCGCTGTCATCACTGTCCCCTTCTTGCCTATCTTTTCCATACCTCCTGGGACTAGCCACATGTGCTGGGCTGAAACACTGCTGAGACCCCTCGCTGCCTCGTCCACAGCCAGGACTGGGGCCTCTGGTCCTCTTTCCCACCTCCCCGGCCAGAGGGCAGCCCCTGCGCAGCTCTGTCCGCAGGATGCCCAAGCCAGGAAGGGAGGGGCCTCCCCGTCCCTCTCCCTGGGCAGCGGAGTAGCGGGGACCTGCTGTGCCCTGCCCCCCTGCTGGAGGCGGGTGTGTGGATTAAATGAAGTAGCAAGTTGGTAGTGTTCAGGTAGGTGGGGAAAGGAGGAAGCAAGAAGAGAAAGGTCTTCTAGTGTGAGCTAAAAGACTCTAGACAGCACTTTTCAAACTGTCTGTGGTGAAAGTTCCTCTTCTTTAATAAATTCCAATTCATTACAGATTGATACGTTTGTAGAATACAATAAAAATAAATCCGGGGAGGCCACGGTGGCTCGGCAGGCAGAATTCTCGCTGCCATGCGGGAGACCTGGGTTCCATCGCCAGGTGCCTACCCATGCAAAAAAAAAAAGAAAAGAATCCCTAGAAAATATGAACGGCAAAAGACATACAAAATGCAAGCCCTGCTTTTTATTATTAGATTCAACAGTCATAAAATTGTTCCGGGAAACTGCCCTGAAATGTTCTAAATGCCTCACCTTCTACACTTACCTCATCGTTGGCGAGCACCCAACATTAATTGGCTGTCCCAGGACCACACTGTAAGTGGGCTATTACCTGGAGAGGATTGAGCCTCAAATGTGACTTTACACGGCAATGCCCATGATGGACAACACGCTGAAGTCTGACGTGTTCTAGGGTCTTGCTAACACGGAGAACAAGATGTGCTGTAGTGTTAATAGAGACCCTCAGAGGCTCCCCCTTGCCCATAGGATCAAACTGGTAGAGCCCAGAGTTGCCTCGCCCACCCCAGCCCCCAGTGCCCCACCCCCACTAGCCTCTTCTGACTCTCTGTCCCAGGGCCCTGCATGTGCTGTTCCTCTACCCGGCATGCTCTTCCCGTAAGGAGGAGAGAGGTAATAAATGAGGACGCGGTATGCGCTCCCACCTTATGGGACAGAGAGTGCGCGTGGGTCCGCAGAGGTCTTCTACCCAACTTGAGACCTAAGTGGTAAGAGGAGCCACTGGGTGCAGCTCCAAGGGACACATGAGGAAGGAACGCGACTAGAGAGCCAGGGAAAGAGAAGGGGTGCGTGGGCTGGAGCACTGGGAGTGGGGGGTGCAGGGGGCAGAGGGGAGCCCCGAGGGGTGGACAAGGACCTCCTCCAGCCCCTTCCCAGACACAGTTACTGAGACCTGGATTCAGTCTACTCTATACTATGTGCTCATGTGCCCAGCACTGTGTCATGCCCTTTACTTGGTTATGCCATTTAATCCACACAACAAACCCTCTGAGATGATGATTACTGCCCCATTTAGCAGACACTGAGAATAATATAAAGGAGCACCCACCATGTTCCACACGCTGTGCTGAACACTTGTGAGGAATAAATGAGATAATGCACTCATGACAATCCTAGGAGTGCAAGAATCACCATCATCCCATTGTACAGATGGAAAAACTGAGATTCGGAGCCTTTCAAGTCACTTGTTCGAGGTCCCCCACCTCCAAGTCAGTCCCGGCTGACTCCCGTGGCTTGGCTCTGTCTGCTCCCTGTGGACCGCCTCTGATGTGATGGCCACCACCTCGCTGCTGGTACTTCAGGTCTACCTCGATGTTTGACAGAAATAGAGGCATCAATTTGCTGAGATGTGTAAGCGTTTCTCCATTCATCTCGGCTCTCCCTGGGATCCTCGGAGGTGGGGTAGGGGCTGTAGAAACGCCCAGAGGAGCCCGTGGGTGAGGGCACCATGTCCCATCTAGCATGCCGTGGGTTCAGGCCTCCCACAAAGTGGGACTGGCCCCAATGCCACCTCTGCAGGTTCCATCCATCGCCTCCGTGGAAACCTCTGCCACGTTGGAGGAATATCCCTAAGCAAACCTCCTGAGCAGCATAACCTTCACTCCTCTCTGTCGTAACCCACACCAAGCCCCATTGACTTTAAAGTGATTTGCCTTCCAGAACTCTCCCGATCCTCTCCGTCAGTGCTCAGGCCAATAGATCATTTGAAATGTTTTTATAACATTAAAATCTAATCCTTTATAGCAAGCAATCAGCAGTCTTAGAATAATTACCCGTAACTAAAAAGAAACCAAAGTAAGATCAAACAAAATCTGATTAATGGGTGGTAAAAACTGATGTTCTTTAAATAATTCCTTAAATTAAGATTCAGTAGGATAATCTCTCTATGAAGATACATATTCCTTCAGGGTCTTAACATAAGTAGACTTTTTTTCACAGTCCCTCACAACCAAATTACAAAGCATTTGGTGGAGGTTCTGGTTATTTTTCCTGAATAGTGAATTTTCTGTGTGCTTCCATTTTCCCTCAAGGCCATCACAGAAAGAAAATAAAATTTCATTTTCCCTTGCAATTATGCAGCTGTATTATTTTTGAAATAGGCTTACAAAGAACGTGATTTCTAAATACAATTCCCTAGCTGAAGTTCTCAGGGTTGAAATCAAGAGACAAATCCTCTTTGCTTCTTCCTGGACATTTTTTAAAGGTCAGTGTTGATTACAATTCAGAAAACTCAATTTCTCCCCATGTGCCAAGATTTCTAAGACACATCAGGTAGAAATTTGGAGTGGGGCAGACCTGGTGCATAAGTAAAGCGGAGGCTAGGAAGTCCGACTGTCATGCCATCCTTAGTCCCCACAGCACCCCAGCCACAGTGGGACAAGTCTTCCATTCATGCCTCGTGCTTGAGCTCATGAAATCATAAATCACAGGGAGTGGGGCCTTAAAGATGGGAAAACCGAGAAAGGGTCTTGCCCAACTAATGAGGAGAGGTGGCAGAAGAGGTGGAGACATAGGCAATCAGAGGACCCTTCTAAGATGAGAAGAGTGAGTGGGGTTAGCCAAGCACAGGGCACATAATATAAACCCCTAGGAGAGGATAAGTAGGGTCCAGTGGGTGCAGCCAACCTTGCACAATAAGAGGCACCTTCTCCCTATAAGACCAGAAGGATAGAGCAAGGTGGGGAAAGGGCGCAGGTTGTTTTGGAAAGTAGGACGAGAATCCCCTTTGGAGCATCTACTTTCTCAACTCAGGGGGAGGTGCAGTCAACCGCCAACGTGGAGGGAGAGTTCAAGAGAAGGGAAAAAGTGTGAGAGCTTCAGAGAGACTAAGGAGCACTGGCCAGGGAGACATGCTCTCCATGCTGTGGTGAACACCTAGCTTGGGTAAAAACCCATGAGTTTCTGGTGTAATTGCACCCAACACTTGGCAGCCCAGCAACAGACGGGAGAGGATGCGTAGCCCAGTGTGGAGTGGCTTAACTGTGTGGATGGTACTAAAAGACAGAGTAGTTAAGTGGAAGGAAAATGTTGGCGAGAGAGAGGGGTTGAAGTGATGAGCTCTGGAATAGGGGGTAGATTTGGAAGGAAATGAATAAATGAACAGTGAAAATGGAAAGATCAAGGGATTAGAAATCTCAGTGTGGACAAAAAGCAGATGCCATGTGTGTTGGTTAGGCTTAGGTGTCAACTTGGCCAGGTGGTGGTGCCCAGTCTTCTCATCAGGCAAGCATTGGCCTAACTGTTACTGCAAGGACATTTCATGGACTTAAATCATCAGTGAGTTGATTGCACTTATGGCTGATTACATCTACAATCAACTGAGGAGAGTGTCTTCAGCAATGAGAGATGTTTAGTCTGATCAGTCGAAGGCTTTAAAAGGAGAAGTGATGGCTTCAGCATTCAGAACAGAGAACTTTCGTCTCTACTTCAGCCTCTTCTCCAGAGGAATGCACCTAAAACCTTAGTTGGAGTTGTCAGCTTGCAGCCTGCCCCTACGAATTCAAACTGTGCATCCCTGGAGTTTTGTGAGACACTTTTATAAAATCTTATGCTATTCACAGCTATCTCCTGTTGGTTCTGTTTTCCTAGAGAACCCTGATGAATACACTGTGGATATAACCCAGTGAGAAAAATAGAAAGATTGGAAGTGGTGGTCAAGGGTAGAACTTTTTATTTTAAGATGTGAGAGTGAAAAAGATAAACATTTATCAAGTGACAATGAGGATATCACAATGGAAATCAACAGCTGAAGAGGAGGGAAAATGAAGGCTGCTTTAATTATGGAATTCAAGCTTCTGAGAGGCAGAGCATGGAATGGCCCATCCACGGGATATTGACATCCTCAAGAATGACAGTTGGACGCAACAGAGAAAGATTCTGCCGAGGACACTGGAGGAGATTTTGGACAATCCCCTTTGAGAGACTGGCAACCACCCACAGATTTCACCCCCCCCCCCCATTCCAATGAAGCGAATGCTATTTTGTAACAGGGCTTTTTCCCTTTGATCAACAAACTGAATTATAAATTACCTGAAGCCTGTAGACCTTAAATTAAAATCAGGATGACACACTCAGACAACACTGTAGAGGCTTAAAAGCAAGAACTGTATTTGAAATGTTACCTCCCAAATATCTTTTAAATCCACAAGCTTCTCCATTCTGCACATCCCCTGGTCCCTAGTCCATCATTGCCTGAACTATTGCAGTGCCTCTTACCTATGCCCCCACTCCACCCACCTCACCCAAAAAGTCCACCTCCACACCTCAGCCCACTCAGTCTTAAAATGCAGACCTGGTCATGGCCTACCGCATCAGTAGACCCCAAACATCCCTTTCCCGTGACTTTGTATCAGAAACTTAAGTACATAACTTACAAATACAGAATTACTTGATTGCAGCTGGGGACTTCAGAGCTGTGCCATTTGGCTTTCCTCTCATTTGTCCATCTGCAGCTCAGAGGACTTTTGTTGTATGAGTCAGGGTTCCCCAGAGAAGCAGAACTGGAAGGATATGTATGTATGGAGATTTTATGAGCTTTGTGATAAGAATTGGCTCAGGTGGCCATGGGCATTGGCAAGTCTGAATTCCACAGGGCAGGCTGCAAGTTGGGAGCGCCAGTGAAGTTTTTTACGAATTCCCCAGGAGAAGCAGGCTGGCTGAAGTAGAGAAATTTTTCTTTCTTCTTTCTGAACTGAATCCATCAATTCTCTTTTCTTATGGCCTTCAACTGATTGGCTGAGGGTGAAGGCTCTCTCCTGGGTTGATTGTAGATGTGATCAACCATAGATGCAATCAACTGACTAATGATTTAAACCCATGAAATCCCCTCACAGAGGCTTGCTGACCTAGCCAAGTTCACACATGAACTTTACCATCAAGGCTTTGTACTTATTTTCACATTCATGTGCTTAAAAGTCCACATGAGAATATTGGCAGTAACATTTGACATGAAATAATAAAGCGGATACCATCCTATTAAGGGTACAGGATGGTGAGGGCATCACAAATGTGGGTTCAGGATACAGGCGCTGAGTTTGAAATCTGGCTCCTTCGCTTACTATGTGACCTGGCAAGTAAATCTTCGTTCCCCTCTTTCCACTATAATTGACTGAGGATAATATCAGGGCCTGATTAATAGGCTGTTGTGAGAATTGAATGCAATAATACTAGTGAAGGACTTAATAAATGTTAATATTTTATTCTAGCAACCCTTGCTAGACAGTTTGGTGGCCTCCCTTCCCAGCAGTGTCAGGAAGATGCCACCAGCTCTGCTTACTTCAGGACAGACTGTGCATGCCAAGAGCGGCCTGGTGGGTGGTCCTCCTTCCAGGTCCAAGCTGTGGCTCAGTGGGGTTGGCCCTGCCCTCTCGGACTCTTCAGAGGCCCCACACACCTGTGCTACCCGGATGCAAGACACGGAGGAAGTGGGAGGCCATTGCAGGAGCTCAGTCGGGTGACGGTGCTGATTTGGACCAGGGACCAAGGCAGGTGCAGAAACTTTTTTTAAAAATTACAGTAGCAATTTACATACAACATAAAATCATCCATCTTAAACGCTTTCAAGTATACAATCCGATGGTGTTAATTACACTCACAATTTTGCACTACCTTCACCACCAACCATCCATTACCAAAACTTCTTCCTGAACAGAAACTCTATGCCCTTTAAGAATCAACTCCCCACACCCCCTTCCCAGGCCCCTGGCAACCTATAATCTACTTTCTATCTCTATGAGTTTGCTCATTCTAGTTATCTCACATAAGTGAAATCATACAGCATCCATCCTTTCGTGTCCGACGTGTTTCGCTCACCACACCGTCTTCAAGACTCATCCACGCTGACACATACGTCAGAACTTACTTTTACAGCTGAATAACAGTCCACTGTATGTACAGTCCACGTTCTGTCTGTTCACCTGTCAGCAACTGTGAATAAAACCACTACATGCAAATATCTCTTCGCATGCCTGCTTTCAATTCTTTGGGGTATATACGCCTAGAAGTGGGATTGCCGAGTCATTCGGCAGTTCTGCATTGAACTTCCTGAGGAACCGCCAACCTGTCTCCCGAGGCGCCCGCACCATTTTCCATTCCCATCAACGGTGAACAAATGTTTCTGTCTCTCCACATTGCCTCCAACACTTGGAATTTTCCGTTTGCTTAATAGCAGCCCTCCTGGTGAGTGAGAAATGGTATCTCATTACGGTTTTGATTTGCATTTTCCTAATGGATAATGTTGTTGAACATCTTTTAATGTGTTTACTGGTCCGTCATATATTTTCTTTGGAGAAATATCTAGCTGAGTCCCTTGTCCACTTTTTGAATGAGTTGCTTGCCTTTTTGTTTTTGAGCTTTAGGAGTTCTTTATATATTCTGGATATTAAGACTTTATCAGATGTGTGGCTTCCAGATATTTTCTGCCATTCTGTAGGTTGTCTTTTCACTTCTTGATAACATCCTGATGAACACAAGTTTTTAATTTTGATGAGGTCCCATGTATCGATTTTTTTCTCTCGTTCATGCTTTTGGTGTAACGTCTAAGAATCTATCATCTAAAACAAAAACCTGAAGATACTGCCTTGTTTTCTTCTAGGCAACTTAAAGTGTTGGCTCTTATATTTAGTCTTTGATTGTAGATATCTTTATTTGACCCATTAGAGAGTTCTTTCTCTGACCCTCTTCTCCAAAGTTTGGGGTCGTCAAACCACACCCCGTGAGCTATGCTGGCAGTGACAGGCCAGGGGCTGGAATTTACTCTCCTCTCAGCATCCTTTAACTTTCCTAAGATTTCATAGTAGTCTCTTCCCTTTCCTTTACCACCTTCATTTCCCCAATCCTTCCTTCCTCTTATTGCTAATAATCCCCAAAAAAGGACTCAGTTACTGAACCCCAGATTCATAAGATAGCTAAAAAGGTACACAGAGAAACAGAGTGCCCCATGGAGAGTGAATGGTGAAGTGGGGAAAGCACAGCTCTGAAGTCACAGACCAGGGTTGGGCCCAGCTCAGCTGTTAGTGAGCCCTGCTCTTTCAGGTTAGAGCCTGCATCCTCATCTGTGAAATGGGAATAACGATCCCTACCTCATAGGGCTTCTATGAGAAGTGAGTGAGTTAGTGCTTTACCAAGTGTCAGGCACACAGAAGTGCCCCAGGCACGTCTACGTTATGCTGGATTTGTAAGTGAGCTATGGAAATGTTGATGATTAGCCAATGCAGAAAAGCAAGGAGCAAACGGCCAGGGTTAACCCAATCCCTGACTCCTTGAAGTTGTAATGTCTGGGAAACGTGGGCTAAGGAGACCAAGGCTGCCACTTGTCTTAGATCAGCCTGCCCCTTATGCAGGACCTGAGCCAAATATTCAAATCTGAGTCATCCATAGGGAGATGCAAGGAACAGGGGTAGGAGAGAGGGTGACTGGGAGGCAAAGCTATGACGAGCACATCACGGCACCAGCTACCACAGGGGAAGACGAATGCATAATCTCACAGGGACAATCAGAAAAAGGGCACAAAAATCACGGCTCAGATTTATCCTGGCCAAGGCTCCAGGGAGCTGGAAGCTTCAGCCCAGACACTCGTCAGCCAGTGGTTAAGGCTGGACCCTGTGGAGGTTAATTCGTAGGCCTGAATTCACAGCTGTGATAAATAACATAGAGGCGTCCACCCATCAGTTACTGACATCGTTCACCGAAGGCAGCCAAAATCTATGCACGGAGACAAACAAGGTCTCAGAAGCCTGCCTGCAAACCCCGATGCATGTGCTGGCCGCAGGAAGTCAGACTAGTATGGGCAGAAACGGTGGGAAAAGCATCTGAAGGGATTTGGGCAGAGCACCCGGCACCCCTACCTGTACAGGCTTCCTCAAAGCGGTTACAATAATGGTGCAATTTTCATAAGGTACAAATGTATTTTAAACACCAGCCCCAACCCTGCCCTTCCATTCCCTTGTGACCTGTGTGATTTAATCCAGGCCATTTTCGCATAATAGCACTTGTCCTGTCCCTGCTATACCTGCTGTGAGAATGCTCAGTGTGGTGCCCGGCGGTTTCCATCAGTAAAGGTGGACGTCTGTGCCCAGCGCCCATCCACTGAGCTCTGCCTCCGGCCTCTGGTGCCTTAGTCTGCACGGTGCCAGCGGGGGTGGAGGGGGGCCGTGAGCAGGAAGAATAGCGGCTCCCGTTTGCTGAGCCTCCACTGCATGCCAGCAGCATACTGAGGGCTCGACCTCAGGGAATCCCAGCCAGCCCTGCAAGCAGCCATGCAGGGAGCACATTTCCCCGAGCCTTGCTAGCCCTGGGAGCCGGCCTCCTCTTCCTTTCACACCAGCCTGAAGAGTGGCAAGTGATTCATTGAGTGTTGTCTTTGACCTGAGTTTGTCTGCTTACAAATGAGGTTGAGCAGCTTTTCATGATTCTTTTCTCCCGGCTTTTTAACCTGTATGTCATTTTCTTTCTCAGAAGCACATGCCGTGCCTTGCCTGTCCATGGTGTGGTTCTCCCGGGAAAGCAGGCTTCTGATCCAAGATGAAGTTTTGATCGACCAGCTGTGTTCCAAGGCTGCTCATGTTCAGAACAGAACCAGACCTAAAGGAAGGAAACGAGGGATCAAAGCTGCAGTTTCTCCAGTGCCTTTGGGATGGATCCCGACGTCCCCCTGGCCCTGAACTTGGAAGAAGATGGAAACCCAGAGGCAGGGCTGACTGTGCTGATTACTTCCCATTTACTGCCACCCTCCGTGCATCCTCTGCCCTGCCGTGTGTCCAGAGGCTGACCTTTTAGGGACTGCACCAGCTGGGGTCCTGTGTCCTCTGGCTTCCCTTTGGGTTCAGAGGGGGCCACCATGAAGGGATAAGAAGGCAGGAGGGTGGAGTTGAGGGAATTTTTCTATCCTACCCGACCTGTCCACTGAGCTGGCTGGTTACTCGCCACTGCACTTTTCCAATGGCCTGTTTTTCTTACCCTGTCCACAAATCTGTTCACTCTTAGCACTCATCTTTTTCCTGAATGGCCAAATGTGAAGATAGGAAAATTCAAAGGGGCATTGTAAAAACCATCTGGGGAATTTCACCTATACCTTCTGCTGTGCGATGGGTCCAGAGACAGGTGCCACGCCCCGGTCTAAAGGAGAGCATGAGAGGCTGGCTCAAGCAGCATGCGAGCAGATTGCCCCCTAAGGGTGGGGCAAAGGATATGTTGTATTTTACCCCCAGAGGTTCACTGTGGGAACCCATTGGGTCATTTTGAAAAGGATCTGCTCCAGATAGCTTTCCATCTTAGGGCAAAGCAACGTCAGCAGAGAAAAGGTTGCATCTGTGTCCATAAGTGTTCTAGTTTGCTAGCTGCCAGAATGCAATATACCAGAAATGAAATGGCTTTTTAAAAAGAGGAATTTAATGAGTTACTAGTTTACAGTTCTAAGGCCGAGAAAATGTCCCAATTACAACAAGTCTATAGAAATGTCCAATTTAAGGCATCCAGGCAAAGATATCTTGGTTCAAGAAGGCTGATGAAGTTCAGGGTTTCTCTCTCATCCAAGAAGGCACATGGAGAACAGTCATGATTTCTCTCCCAGCTGGAAGGTCACGTGGTAAACATGGCATCATCTGCTAGCTTTCTCTCCTGGCTTCCTGTTTCATGAAGCTCCCCGGGAGGCGTTTTCCTTTTTCATCTCCTCACTGGCTGATGGACTCTCTGCTTCGTGGTGCTGCAGCATTCTCTGCTCTCTCCAAATCTCCTTCATTCTCCAAAATGTTTCCTCTTTTATAGGACTCCAGAAACTTATCAAGATCTGCCCAAATGGGTGGAGACATGTCATCACCTAATCCAGCTTAACAACCACTCTTGATTAAATCACATCTCCAGGGAGATGATCTGATTACAGTTTCAAACATACAATATTGAATAGGGATTATTCTGCCTTTATGAAATGGGATTTAGATTAAAACTTGGCTTTTCTAGGGGACATACCTCCTTTCAAACCAGCACAGTAAGGTGACCATTTTCTACCCTTTACCTTTTATCCAACTAAGGAGGAGCAAAAGGCAGCCTCAGGAAGCGGGGAAGGAAGTAGAAGAGCCAGACAGGGGAGGAGGAGAAGCTGTGTGGCCGCGCGTCCTCCCATCGGAAGCAGGCCCAGTTCCGGAGAACTTGAAGGAAGTTCTGAAGTTTTATTACTGCTCTGGAAAAAATAAATTTATTACTAGACCCTTTTGTGGTTGAAAGTGTACAAAGGATACTGTGTCCTAAGAGTGACCAAAAAAAAAAAAAAAACATTATGAAACTTCCAAGAGATTTCATCCAAAGATGCAAGGAAGAGCCAGTCCCCACACCGGGTCTGACGGGGCCAGGGTAGAAAAGAATATGGACATATATAATTGCCTCTTGTCAAGTTCCACTCATTCTGCATACTTAACAGAACGAGCTAAAGTTAGAGTTGGCGCCAGAGATATGAGTATAAATATAGATTAAAATAAAATCAGAAGAGGAGAAACATAGAAAAAATAGAAAGATGGATCAAGAGATAGAGTACATAAATACGGGGCCCACAGAGTCATGTGCTGATAAAATGCCAGGATGCAAACCTGGCTCTGAGTTTCCCAGCATCCAAAGCAAGGCAATCAATTACAAAATAAAATTTCTCCATGATAAATAAAGCATAGCCATTCCTCAAAAGAAATGACGCCTTTCTGGTACTGAAGACTTAAAGAATCTTTCACGTGGCTCTTTGAACAAAGTACGCTGCATGATTTAGTGGGCGATGTCTCCACCAACAAGCCATGATCAATAACTAGAGGCGTCCACCCATCAGTTTCCTACATTATCCATCAAAGGAGGCCAAGAGCAGGGCAGGAAAGCACATTAGAGGGACGTGAACACAAGTGGATAGAAGGAGGCGGCTCCGACAGTCTGGGTCGATGGGTTTTTACTGTTGGGGCTGGAGCAGCCACTAGGACTGAGGACACGTGGATTTCACCACCCAGAAAGTGGGGACGGGGCTGGCCAGGGCAGGTGGAGGGGCCCTGCTCAAGCACGGAGGGCACCGTTTTCATCATGGCCCTCCTTCAGTGCCCGGGAAGGAAGATCCGTCCATCACCCGTTTCCCACATCGGCACGGAAAGCCTGATCCACCAGGGGACTGAAGGAACCACAGGCTTTCCAGGGATCCAGAGGGCCCTATCTGTAAGAAAACTGTGTTCTTTTTTAAGGCAAAATTTCCACTTTCTGGGTTTAGATTCACCTAACACAGTTAGGAGTTCGTTCCCATTAATTCCAACTACAACGGAACAGCAAAGCTGAGTCGTGTCAGGAAGTGGATGACCGCCACCAAGATTAAACATGCATCCTGAAAGACTGTGTTTCAAAAGGATAGAGTTATTCTAACAGGGAACTGATTTGGATGTACAAGTACACCATTATTCAAATAACTTTCAAACATAACAGAGCTTAGAGAAAAAATGCCATTTTCTACCTCAGCAGAGCATGTAATGGCTTGTCACTGCATGTGATGTTTAATTTGTACAAAGTCTCAATGTGTCTTCGAGAGAGACCCCTTCTCTGAGGCCCACGCGGGGTTACCTGCACCTCTTTTCTCTCCTCTCTGCCTGCCTACGAAGTTTCAGGAATGAACGACAGGGCAGGACAGCTGGGCTGCTCCCAACTGCATCGAATGAGAAAAGGAAAGCTTGAGGGTGGTCCTCAGCCCAGAGGAGAGGGGCCGGCTGCGCCCAGGGCCCCGTGGGGTGCCGTCGGGGTGGAGGGCCCTGGAGCACCCAGGGGCCAGCAGATGGGACTGGACAAGGGGCAGGGGTCAGACCTCAAAGGACCCCCACAGGTGCCCCGAAGAATTCCGGGGTTCCCTTCCGGGGACCAGCAGGGGCAGTCGGATGCGGGGAGAGCGCGCTGCTGGGCAGAAGCAGCACCTCTGGAAACACGGCCGCACTGCACTGTCTGGCACGCCATCGCTGTGGGTCTTCTCATTTGTTTGGCTTGGTTTTAGTTCGTGAGGCTTCTCCTTTGGGGCCGTCCCCCTCCAGAGGGCAAGAACCAGGTCTTGCTCTGAGTCCCCGGAGCCCTGGCCCCCCGGCCTCGCTCCCCAGAGCCCAGGTCTCAGGCTTCCTTGCACACACAGCCTCGGGAGCGCACCAGCCTCACTGCACCACCTTTTTCTGGCCCCACTCCTGCCCTGAAGCTCTTGAGGAGCCAGTGCCTTTGCTTTAATCAGGAAAAAGTCACCCTTCCCCCGCGTGCCCCTTCCCTAATGGCGCAGAGGGGTCCGCAGCCCTCTCGGCCCCCGGGCAGGCAGGCTGGGACAGTGCATGACCCGCACAGCTGTGCTCTGCAGCCCTGTCCTTCCAGACCCCACAGCGTCCCTTCTCCCCCTACCCTCAATGACAAGTCCAGTGTCTCGCCAGGCCACGGGTGCACACAAACATTTGGTGGATGACCGTGCAAAATCCTTCAAGCCAGTACCCATGAGATGCTCTTGGAAAAAAAAGTGTGCTTTATTTGTGGTTTGGGAATGTGTATTTATATGTACATAAAAAGGTCGGGACGGACACAGAGCAGATTGTTATGAAAGGTTATCTTGGGGGAGTGAGACCGGAAGGAAGGTCGTTTTTTTTGGCGATTGGTTTTTATAAGAAGCATATATAATTTTTATAATGTAATTTTTAAGTTAAAAAAAAAATCCTTTAAGGCTCAGCTCAGACCCCAGCTTCTGCAAGAAACCTTCCCAGTCTCTCAGACCTGCACCTTTTCCTACCTCTGGATGCCCCTTCAGCAGAATGAGACACCCCTTCTCCTAAAACCACGTCCCTTGCCGCATGCGGCCTGATGGCATTTCTTCATCGGTGCGGGAACAGAAGCTGGGCGTGATTTTCCTGCCTTCTTCAAACCACAGCGCCACTGCAGAAGGCCCTCGGAGCTGAGTGCCCCAAATTGTAAAGAAAGCACCATGATATTTATTAAGAAATGACCACGCATTCCCGTGACCCTGAGCCCCGTCTCCACCCGTTTTGACCCAACACCAGAAGCTCGCAGGAGGTCACTGAAAGAGGAGGGCGCACTTGGGGAATGCTGCCATCCTGCCCTCTCCTGTGGGAGGGGAGCTGGGGTCCCGTCCACCCCGGCCAGGTGGGGAGGGCTCCTGGAGGGGCACAGGGTACTGCGAGGGGGTCCAGCCACCCCGCCCTGCAGATCCCTGCAGAGCCACGGAAATCCTGGGACCCGCCCCGGGCACAGTGTAGGAGCTCCTTCTCGGGAGGCCTGGACTTCGGGGAAGGACAGCCAAGTCTCCTTCATCTCACCTGGAGAACTCTGAGCCGAGCAGTCCACCACAGCCCCATGGGACAGGAGGGCCTGGGGGCTGGAGGGGCAGGGGGTCACCTCCACGGGCCAAGGTGCAGGGGCAGCCTGGGGGCAGAGGGCCCAGCAGGGCGGGGCACTAGAGGTGCCATGGAGACCTACTGACCAGGCCAGGGACCCGGCAGTAAGGAGGCACCTCCTGAGGGCCCCTGGGAAGGCCGCATGAGAGCAAGCCCGGCCTGCCTGGCACTGCACAGCAGCGACCCAGCCCCGAGGCTCCTGGGGGAACCACGACAGCAACCCATTTAGCGAAGGGCCCTGCTCTTTCCTTCTGACCCTCCCTCCTCTCACCCACCCACCCCAGCCCCCCACCCAGGAGAGCCTAAAGATGAAGAGAAGGATGGAGACCTGGCCACGGCTCAGACCTGCGTGCAGATGGGACGCTCCGGGGGAAGAGTGACAGGAAGGGGCCTTGTGCTGCCTGCATGGCGATCTCAACAGCCAAACGGACATTCCTACAGCCTGGGCCGATGTCATCGCTTTGGAAAGGGAGCTACGACAGAGCACAGCTGAGGGCTGAGGTTGGAGAATGATAAATAAAAATAAAGGTAATTCTTAAAAACAAAAAAAAAGACAGACTATTTCAATTCCAGCGACAGGTAAGTAAATATATACACACCCCAACAAGATGTGACTGTTGAATGTCATCTCTTTTGTGGCGAAGGAAAGGATTGCATAGTCTGTGTCCCTCTCTGGCATCCTGTTGTCCGGCATTGGAGCCCATCAAATGCCGAGTAAACCTGTTCCTCGGTGGCTGGTGGGCTGACTCAGCAGACCTCACAGTCCACACACTGTCCCCCCGTTTGGAAACTCCAGCCTCCGTGAAATAATATTTGGCGTGTTTAACTAGAAGAACTTGCAGAGCCTTCAATATGCTAATGTGCATCACAATTCTCCTAGCGGGGGGATTGCAGTACGCGACTTTTCCAAACTTACCTACCAACCAAACAGGTCTTTTATGAGATCCCTTATGACTTCTGAAAACAGCAGAGGAAGCTTAGAAAACCCGCTCGCAGCGTCACTGCCCCAGCACCTGCCAGGCACAGGGTCTGAGACCCCAGGCCCCAACTGCATCAACCTCCTCTCTCCTGCTCCCTCGTTTGTTCCAGAAATGCTTTTGCATATGTACTATGTGCCAGACACCAGGCTAGGTGCTGGAGACACAGCAGAGGACAAGACAGACCAGTTACTGCCCTCCTGGGGTTTACCCTCTAGGCAGAGAGAAGCAATAGTAAACAAAACGGTTAGTGGGAATTGTCACACAAGCCAAGAAGGAGAGCCGGGAGCTATGGAAGCCTGTGGCAGGGACAGAATGATCAGGGAAGGTGTCATTCAAGTGTCATTCAAGACGTGGGGGAAGAATATAAGGTAGCAGAGAGCAGAGAGAAATGGAGGGAATTCCATGCTGGAGGCAGCCTATAATAGAGATACTATGAGGCAGGAAAAAGCTCGACTACTTTCCAAACCTTTGTTTCAGGCCCCTGTCTCCAGTGGCACCAAATACTCTGAAGGAAAGAGCAAAGGGGAATCTGCACGTTAGAAGGGTTTCTTGAAAGTTAAAATATATCCCAGCAATCTCTTTTGTTTTGCAGGAACCACTAACATTTTCCCACATTCTCCTTCTGTGCAGTCTTTGGCCATTAAGTTACTTCCTACACCCTCCCTGCCAGTCTGTGCATCTAATGTCTCCTTGGAGTGGGGCGGAGGTGAGGCATTGATGGATGTCCTACAGTTTTTCTTTATTGTGTGGCCCCATTTATCATAATGTGTTTTATATATTAGTATTCTCAAGTTCCCACTGTACATCCGTGTCTTTTGATTTATATAATATGGATCTGATTTATGAATCATTGCAGTAATTTACAGCTCAGTTAACTAATTTGTCGACCCAGCACCAAAATGTACAGGTCACCTAGTTCTGTTCTAACTGATGTGGATGGGTCCTGCGTGGTGTGGGTGATTTATACTGGCTGAGGACTAAGTCAGGGCGGAGCCCATGGGAAGCCCGAGCTCAGAGCCGAGGCTGGGGCGGCTGTCCCTGAGGGTCGTGCCTCTCCTCAGAGACCCTCTAAGGAAGCCAGATGCCCTTTAACCAACACACTGCTCCCTGAGGAATTTTCTGTAAAGGAACACATCTATGAGAAAGAAATGGCTACAGTGGTACCCCTTGCGGCACAATTTAGAACGTCAAAACATTGTAGAGACTATTGATGTCCAGTAACAGGAGACAGTTTGGAAAAGCATGAGTCAACAGCTGGACACATCTGATGTGAGGCAACCAATAAAACTGATTCCCAGAATTCACCGCTGCTCAACTGGGAGTGGTTTTTGCCTTCCAAAGAACATTTGGCAACATATGAAGACATTTTTATTTTTATTTTTATTTATAAACACTCTATATTCTTCGAGCAAAAATTCCCCTTACCCCAATCCCCATTCCCTGTTGACCTCTAATCTACTTTCTGTCTTGATGAAATGCTATTTCTAGGTATCTCATATATGTAACATCGTACAACATTTGTGCTTATATGCCTTGCTTATTTCACTCAGCATATTGTTTCAAGGCTCATCCACATCACAATGTATCTCAGAACTTCTTTCTTGTGATAGAATAACATTCTACTGGGTATATGTACTACATTTTGTTTGTTCATTTATTTCTTGATGGACCCATAGGTTGTGTGCTGGTTTGGAAGGATGTATGTCCCCTAGAAAAGCCACGTTTTAACCTAAATCCCATTTCATAAAGGCAGAATAATCCCTATTCAATACTGTATGTTTGAAACTGTAATCAGATCATCTCCCTGGAGATGTGATTTAATCAAGAGTGGTTGTTAAACTGGATTAGGTGATGACATGTCTCCACCCATTTGGGCAGATCTTGATAAGTTTCTGGAGTCCTATAAAAGAGGACACATTTTGGAGAGTGAAAGAGATTCAGAGAGAGCAGAGAATGCTGCAGCACCATGAAGCAGAGAGTCCACCAGCCAGCAACCTTTGGAGATGAAGAAGGAAAACGCCTCCCAAGGAGCTTCATGAAACCGGAAGCCAGGAGAGAAGAAGCTAGCAGATGATGCTGTATTCGCCATGTGCCCTTCCAGATGAGAGAGAAGCCCTGACTGTGCTCACCATGTGCCCTTCCACTTAAGAGAGAAACCCTGAACTTCATCGGCCTTCTTGAACCAAGGTATCTTTCCCTGGATGCTTAGATTGGACATTTCTACAGACTTGCTTTAATTGGGACATTTTCTCAGCCTTAGAACTGTAAACTAGTAACTTATTAAATTCCCCTCTTTAAAAGCCAGTCCGTTTCTGGTATTTTGCATTCTGGCAGCTAGCAGACTAGAACAGGTTGTTTTCACCTTTTGGCTAGTATGAATAATACTGCTATGAAATTGGTGTGCAAGTATCTGTTTGAGACCCTGCTTTCACTTTCCTTGCATATATACCTAGGAGTGGAATTGTCAGGTCATATGGCAGTTCTATAACTTATTGAAGAACTGGCGTATTGCTTCCCACTGTGGCTTCACTGTTTCACATTCACACCCATAGTGCACTTAATTCCAACATTTTCTCATCCTTCCCAACACTTGTTATTTTTCCTTTTTTTTTTTTCCAGTAATAGCCATCCTTGTGGGTGTAAGCTGGTATTTCATGATTTTGATTTGTATTTCCCTAGCGGCTAATGATGCTGAGCATATTTTCATATGCTTATTGACCACTTGTATATCCTCTTTGGAAAAAGGTCTATTCAAGTCCTTTGTCCACTTTTTAATTGGGGCACTAGTTTTGTTGTTGAGTTTGGGAGTTCTCTATACATTCTCGATATTAAGCCCTTATTAGATATGTGATTTGCAGCTATCTCCTCCCATTCTGTATGCTGTCTTTTCACTTTCAATGCTTGCATGCACCAAGATTTTTAATGTTTATAAAGTCCAATTTATCTATTGTTTTTTTGTACTTGTGCTCTAGTTTCATGTCTGAGAATCTATTTTTGAATCTCAGGCCATAAAGAATTGCCCTATGTTATCTTCTGAGAATTTTATCAATTTTACTCTTATATTTAAGTCTTTGGTCCATTTTGATTTACCTTTCTTACATGGTGTAAGATAGGGGTCTATCTTCATTCTTTGCAAGTGGGTATCCAGTTTTCTCAGCACCATTTGTGGAACAGTCTATTTTTTCCCCATAGCATTTACTTGTCACCCTTTGTCAGAAATCAGTTTGTCATAGACGTGTAGGTCTATTTCTGAACTTTGGATTTTATTCCATGGATCTGTCTGTCTACTCTATGCCAGTACCACACCACTTTAATTACTGTGGTTTTGTAGTACATTTTGAAATTCAGAAGTGTGAGTCTTCTAACTTTGTTCCTTTTTTTCAAAAGTGTTTTGGCTATTTGGGGCTCCTTGCCATTCCATATGAATTTAAAGATTGGCTTTTCCATTTCTGAAAAAAAAAAAAAGCTGCCGGAATTTTGATAGGGTTTATTTTGTATCTGTAGATAGTTCTGTGGGATATCAACATCTTATCGATATTAATTAAGTCCATGAACATGGGATGTCTTGTCATTTATTTAGGTCTTCTTTAGTGTCTTTCAGCAACATCTTGTAGTTTTTAGTGCACAAGTCTTTCACATCCTTTGTTAAGTTTATTCCTAGATCATTTATCACTTTAAATGCTATCATAAATGAAATTTTCTTAATTTCCTCTTCATTGTTAGTGTATAGAAACAATTGATTTTGTGTGTTCATCTTGAACCCTGACTCTTTACTGAGCTCATTTATTAGCTGTAATAGTTTTCTTATAGATTCCTTTGGATTTTCTATATATAAGATCGTGGCCTCTGCAAATAGAGATATTTAAGAGTTTCATTTCTTCCTTTCCAATTTAGATACCTTTAATGTCTTGTTTTTGCCTAATTGCTCTCCTAGCACAATACTGAATAGCAGTGCTGAGAGCAAGTATCCTAGTCTTGTCCCTGATCTCAAGGGTCACAGCCTGGAGGGTGAATGGGGGTGGGGGAGCTGCCGGCGTCCAGTGGGGAGAGGTCAAGGACGTGGCTCAGACCCTGTGGTGCACAGGACAGCCCCCCCAACCCCTCCCCCAGCAAAGAACACCTGGTGCAAAATGTCAGTATTGCTGTGGTTGAGGAAGCTTGCCATAATTACACACATTACAAAAATTTACTCTTGGAAGTGACAACCATAACACAAAATGTTGGCCATGCTGTACCTTCAGCTAAAAAGCTGCAGATGCAAGTGAGCCGGGACCAAGAGAGACAAGATAAGAAGAAGGCAGACTTGTTTTTAGTAGGCAATTCTTTAAATTGGTGTTATTGTTTTTATAGAGAAATTTTTCAGGAAGTAAAAATGGAAAAAGTCCTTTAGCAAAATGAGTGTTAAAGAGGGAGGAGATAGATGAGGAATGGAAGGAAGAAAGAAAGAAAAAATAAAGGCCTCAACCAAAATGGGTGTTTTAAGCAAACAGTTCACCAAACTATCTGAAATTCAGAATCCTTTATAGAGATATTTAAAGCAAAATGCAGCCCCTTCAATAGGAAATGGACCTTTTTATCTCTGATAATGCTCCTTATGTGCTTTTAATATAGCCACATCAGACACCAATAGTCTTATGCTTAGTGTTTTCATGGTATATATTTTTTCTTCATTTTACTTTAACCTTTACTTCCTTCCTTCCTTATACTTCAAATGTTGTATCTTTTAAACAGCATTGGGTTGACTCTTGCATTCTTATTCAGTCTGACACACTTGTGTTGTAAACAGTGTGTTTAGCACTTTTACATTTAAAATAATTCTTGATATAATTGGATTTAAGTCTATCATCTTGTTTTCTACTTATCTCCTCTGTTCTTTTGTTCATTCTTTTTTTCCTCCCTTTTTTTTTCATATGGAACACTTCACGAATTTGTATGTCATCTGTGTGCAGAGACCATGCTAATCTTCTCTGTACCATTCCAATTTTAGTATATGTGCTGCCAAAGCAAGCACTTTTCCTCCTTTTATTTGGATTAATCAAACATTGTTTAGTACTACATCCCATATCCTCTATTGACTTTTTAGCTGTAACTTTTTTTGGCTTTGCTTTGTGATTGCTCTCATGGTTATAATATGTACCATTCTCACAGTCTTCCTTGAATTAATGTTATACCATTTCCTGTACAATGAAGAAGAACTTACAACAGTATAATTCCCTTTATATACTGTTCTAGTTTGTTAGCTGCCGGAATGTGATATACCAGAAACAGAATGGCTTTTGAGAAGGGGAATTTATTAATTCCAGTTGCAGTTCTAAGGCCACGAAAATGTCCAAATTAAAGCAAAGCTATAAAGATGTCCAATCTAAGGCAACCGGGGAAAGATACTTTGGTTCAAGAAGGCCAATGATATTCAGGGTTTCTCTCTCAACTGGAAGGGCACATGGAGAACATGGGGATGTCTGCTGGCTTTCTCTCCAGCAGGTTTCAAGAAGCTCTCCAGAGGTCTCTGGCTGCCTGGACTCTGGCTGCTCTCATAGCTCTAAAGCTTTTTCCAAAATGCTTCCTCTTTTAAAGGATTCCAGTAAACTAATCAAGACCCACCTGGAATGGAAGGAGTCATATCTCCCTCTAATCAAATGTTAATACCCACAATTGAGCGTGTCACATCTCCGTGGAGTTAATCTAATCAAGTTTCCAATCTATAGTGCTGAATAGAGATTAACAGAAAAGGCTGCCTCCTGGATCAGGATTAAAACATGGCTTTTCTAGGGTACATAATCCTTTCATATTGGCACGCAGACCCTCCTGCCTTTTGTACTATTATATATTTTCCTTCTACATATATTTCAGATGCCACAGTACATTATTATAGTTTTTGCTTTAAGCAGTTGACTGTCATTAAGGAATATAAAAAAGAAAGAAAAATCATATTTGCTATTTGCCATTTTGAGTGCTCTT
>PVIY010011563.1:0-63957 GCA_004026745.1 Myrmecophaga tridactyla
GGGCCTCATCAAAATTATGAATGGGACTTTATCATGAAATTATGAAAGAGCTTTATCATGAAAATAAAAAGACAACCCTCTTAATAGTAGAAAATATTTGGAAAGCACAGATGTGACAAGGATTTAATATCCAGGATATATTTTTTAAATCCTACACCTCAACAATAAAAAGACAAACAACCCAATTTAAAAATGGGCAAAATACTTGAATAGACATTTTTCCAAAGAGAATATACAAATAGCAAAAAGCATGTGAAAAGATGCTCAACATCATCAATTATTACAGTAATGCTAATCAAAACCACAACTGAGATACCATTTCACACTTACTAGAATGGATACTATTAAAAAGAATAAAATTATAAGTGTTTAAGAGCATGCAGAGAACAACCCTAACCCTAACCCTAAATCATATCTGTAACCTAATCCTAATCCTAACATCAATCAAAACTCTAACCCTAAATATAACTGTATAAAATTAATGGATTGGGGCAGTGCAATGGAGGCATAGTGGCAGAATTCTCAACTGCCATGCCAGACACCCAGGTTCGATTCCTGGTGCCTGACATTGTAAAAATATATATAATTAGTGTTCAATTAAATTTATATTTATCATTAGCTTAAGGATTAGGGTAGTTAAATTAATGAGCCTTAACTTTAAATTTAAACATAACATAAATTGAACATTAACACAATCCATAATCCAAAGAAAAACCCTAACTCTATTTCTAACATCAGTCTAAGTATAATTTTGACCTTAATCCTAATCCTAATCATACCAACAATGTTCACCATAACTCAAAACTAGCTTTAATCATAAACTAAATTTTAAACCTAACCCTAAATCTATAATTACCCTAATCCTAAAACTAACGATGAATATAATTTAAATTGAACACTAATCCTATCACTAACACTTTAGGAGTATCATTAGCCATTAAAGAAATGCAATTTAAAATACTTCACACCCACTCAGATGGTTATTATTAAAAGAAAGGCTGAAAATAACAAGTGTTGGTGAGGAATCAGAGAAATAGGAACCCTCATACATTGTGGGTGGGAATGTACAATTGTGCATCTGCTGTGGAAAACAGTTTGGCATTTCCTAAGAAAGCTAAACATAGAATTACCAAACACTGAACCAATGGAAATGATACTCTTGAACCTAATCTTTCCCTTAACCTAACTGTAACTGTAACCAAAAGAGCAAATGCAATACTAAACCTAAACATAAACCTAACTCATGCACTAACAACCTTAGCCCTTATAGACCTAACCCTAATAATCATTAACTTAGCTTTGCATTCAATGATAATCCTAATATTAATGCAAACCCTAACTCTTCTTGTGCCATGAAAATAACATAAACACCATATCTAATCTGAGACCTTACCTAAAGCCTAATGCAAATCCTTACTCTAAATGTAATCCTAAAATTAAACATCTTGCCCTACATTAAATCAAACCTCAACAGGAATCCTAAACAAATCCCTGACAAAAACCATAACCCTAAAACAAAATAGAAAAACAAAGCTAACAATAAACCTAACCATCCTAAAACCAACACTACCCCTAACCTCACCCTAGTCCTAATCCCAACCCTGAGCCTAAAACAACCTTAACTTAACCCTACATCTAAACATACCACTATCAACAAATATAACCCTTCAGCAAACCCTAACTTTCAACTTTTTCTCTAACACTAACCATAAAATTAACATCAGCCCAAATCCTGACTCTATCACTAACTTAACATCTAACCCTCAATCTAAGCCTTAATGTAACCCTAACTCTAACAACAACCTTAAATGCAATCCTAACAGATGTCCTAAAGCTAACCTAACCCTAAACCTAATCCTAATTTAATATTAATCTTAACCCAATCTTTAACACTAACTCCAAACTTAAATGTAATGGTAACGCTAACCCTAACCCTAACTATAATCCTATGACTCTATTCCTAGTAATAATATAACATAAACAATAACCCAAAGCCTAATATTAAATTTAACAACCCTAAACCTAATAAAAGATCTAAACCTAAGCTTAACCCAAAAAAACAACCCAAATATCAGGCCTACACATAAACATAACCAAACTCTAATCATAAACTTGTCCAAATATTTAAAAAATCCTTATCCTTAGGTATAACCACAAACCTAAACCTAACTCTCAAAAAAAAAACACAAAACCTTGAACCTCAATATAAACATAAGCCCAATCTAAATGTAACAACTGCAAAAACCCTAGCCCCAATTATGTGCCCTAGTCTTAATGCTAACATAAACATTAACATCAACCCTAATCCTTATTTTAACCCTAAAACAACCCTAATCCGAAAACAACACTAAGCCCTAATCATAAAATCCAATTTAAGCATAAAAATAACCCTAAACCTAAGAAAAAGGCTATCCCTGAAAATAACTGTAGCCCTAACAAATCTAACAGTAACACTAACCCTAAACTTAACAGCAACCTTATCCCTAAACAAATCTTAAGCCTAACCATAACCATAACAACAACCCTAACCCTTATTCTCACTACAACTGAACCCTAAGCCTAACACAAAATACCTAAACTGTAATACCCATTATAAAAACAATCCTAAAGGGAGTTCCAGGAAGATGGTGGAGTAGGATAGGTTTTCACCCTTCCTCAAAGGAACAGTTAGACAAGGGATAGAAGGGCAACTAAAATGGGATTCCAGGGTGTAAGTGACCTGGGAGAGTCTTCTGGACCATAGAGTGAGGCCCTGGTGGCAAAAACTGAGGAACTGAGAAGAAGAGAAATGAAGAACATCATGCTGGTGCAAATAGCCTAATGAAGAAGCCCAGAGCACTCAGGAGTACACAGACAGGAGACAGGGACTAGAAAGTAGGCCAAACCACATTCCTTGAACACGATAACCTCACCAGCATGTGCAGCCTGCGATTTGTGACTCATCCCACACCCCATGCATCTGAACCCTAACCGCCACCCCCTCCCCATGCTCCAAGCACCCCCACAGTTTTCCCTTCAGTTGGCAAAACTGAAGGGAGCAATAGAAGTTTCAATAATAATAGTAGGAGACTTTGGTACACCACTCTCCTCTATAGATAGAACAACCAGACAGAAGATCAACAAGGAAATAGAGAAGTTAAACAACTTGACAAATGAATTAGATCTAACAGACATATATAGGTCATTACATCCTGTTCTAGTTTGCTAGCTGCTGGAGTGCAATATACCAGAAATGGAACGGCTTTTAAAAAGGGGAATTTAATAGGTTGCTAGCTGACAGTTTTTAGGCTATAGAAATGTCCCAATTAAAACAAGTCTGTAGAAATGTCCAATCTAAGGCATCCAGGGAAAGATACCTTGATTCAAGAAAGCCAATGAAGTTCAAGGTTTCTCTCTTGGCTGGAAGGACAAAATATGCCAGCTTTCTCTTCTAGCTTCTTGTTTCATGATGATCCCAAGAGGCATTTTCCTTCTTTATCTCCAAATGTCGCTGGCTGGTGAGCTCTGTGCTTCTCATGGCTGTGTCATTCTGAAGCTTTTTCCAAAACGCTTCCTCTTCTAAAGGAATCCAGTAAAATAGTCAAGACCCACCGGGAATGGGTGGAGATATGTCAACTAATCAAGTTTAATACCCACACTTGACTGAGTCACATCTCCATGGAGAAAACCTAATTAAAGTTTCCAAAATACAGTACTGAATAAGGGTTAGAAGAAATGGCTATGTTTACCAAATAGGACTAGGATTAAAACATGGCTTTTCTAGGGTACATAAATCCTTTCAAACCAGCACACACCCCAGAAGACCAGGATACATTCTTCTCTAGGGCTCATGGGACATTCTTCAGGATATGCTGGGGCACAAAACAGTTCTTTATAAATTTAAAAGCATTGAAATTATTCAAACCACTTTTTCTGATCACAAAGGATTGAAGCTGGATACCAACAACCACCAAAGAATGAGAACTTTCACAAATATATAGAGATAAAATAACATGCCCTTAACAACCAGTGGGTCAAAGAAGAAATGGCTAGAGAAATCGGTTATTATGTGGACATGAATGAGAATGAAAATACAACTTATCAGAACTCAACAATGTGGCAAAGGCTCTCTTGTGAGGGAAATTTATTGCCCTAAATGCCTAGATTATAAAACAAAAAAGAACAAAAAAACAAGGACTTAACTGCTCTCCTGGAGGAACTTGAGAAAGGACAGCAAACTAAACCTAAAGCAAATATAAGAAGAGAAATAACAAAGATTAAAGCAGAGTTAAATGAATGGGAGAAGAAAAGAACCATAGAAAGAATCAATAAAACCAAAAGTTGGTTCTTTGAAAAAAATCAATAAAATTGATGGGCCACTAGCAAGACCGACAATGAAAAAAAAGAAAGATGCAAATAAAGAAAATCAGAAATGAGAAGGCAGTCATTACTAAAGACCTTGAAGAAATAAAAGAAATCATAAGAGGATACCACGAATAACTATATGCTAACATACTAGACACCTTAGATGAAGTGGGCAAATTCCTGAAAACAAACAAATAAGCTATATTCATCCAGGAAGAAATACAACATCACAGCAAACCAATCACAAGTAAAGAGATTCAATCAGTCATCAGAAATCTTCCTTTGTAAAGAAAAGTCCAGAGCCAGATGGCTTCACAGGGGAATTTTGTCAAACATTCTATAAAGAACTAACACCAATCCTGCTTGAACTCTTCCAAAAAACTGAGGAAAAAGGAAGACTACCTAACTCATTTTATGAGGCTAACATCACTTTAATACCAAAACTGAAAGGAAAAGTGCAGGTCAATATCCCTAATGAACATAGATGCAAAAATTCTCGATAAAATACTAGCAAATCAAATCCAACAACACATTAAAAGAATTATACACCACAACAAGTGGGATTTATACCAGGAATGCAAGGATAGTTCAACCCAACAAAATCAATTAATGTAATGCAGCACGTTAACAAATCGAAAGGGAAAACTCATCTTGATTGATGCTGAATAAGCATTCAATAAAATTCAACATCCTTTTCTGGTAAAAACATTTCAAAAGATAGGAATCAAAGATAAGTTCCTCAATATGATAAAGGGTATATATGGAAAATGGATAGCCAACATCATACTCAATGGAGAGAAGTTGAAAGCTTTCCCCCTAAGATTGGGAATGAGACAAGGATTCCCTCTATCACCATTATTATTCAACATTGTACTAGAAGTTATAGCTAGAGCAATCAGACAGAACAAAGAAATAAAAGCCATTCAAATTAGAAAGAAGGAAGTAAAACTTTCATGATCTGTAGATAGCATGCTATTTTACTTGTAAAATCCTGAGAAATCTACAACAAAGTTACTTGAGCTAATAAACAAATTCAGTAAGGGAGAATATATAATTAATGTGCAAAAATCAGTAACATTTCTATACACAAGCAATTATCTAACTTCACAGTCAGTTAAGGAAAAAATTCCATTCAAAATAGCAACTAAAAGAATCAAGTACTTAATAATGAACTTAACTAGGGGCGTTAAGGCCTTCCACGCAAAAAACTATATAACATTGCTAAAAGAAATCAAAGAAGATCTAAATAGGTGGAAAGATGTTCCCTGCTCATGGATATGAGGGTTAAATATAGTTAAGATGTCAATTCTACCCAAATTGAGCTACAGATTCAATGCAGTACCAATCAAAGTTCAAACAACACTGCTTCAAAGACTTGGAAATGCTAGTTTCCAAATTTATCTGGAAGGAAAAGAGACCCCAAATAGTTAAACACATCCCCAAAAAGAAGAATTAAGTGAGAGGATTAACACTTTCTGACTTTAAAACTTATTATAAAGCCCCAGTGGTCAAAACAGCATGGTACTGGCACAAAGAAGTATTGACCCAATGGAATCAAGAAATAGGCCACCAAATCTATGCTTAACTGATTTTTGACACAGCCACCAAATCCACTGAATTGGAAGAAAATAGTCTTTTTAATAAATGGGTATCAGCGAACTTATTTATTGAATTCTATACATGGGTTTTATAGAATTCAATAAATGAATTCTAAAAAAAAATAAATGAATAGCCAAAAGAATGAAAGAAGATCCTTACTTTACACTCTATACAAAAATTAACTCAAAGTGGATCAAACACCTAAATATAAGAACTAGCACCATAAAGCTTCTAGAAGCTAGTATACGAAAACATCTTCAAGACCTAGTAATAGGAGGTAGCTTTCTAAACTTTATCCTAAAGCACAAGCAACAAAAGAAAAAAGTAGATAAATGGGGACTCCTCAAAACCAAATGCTTCTGCATCTCAAAAGACTGTCAAAAAAGTGAAAAGGCATCCAACTCAATGGGAGAAAATATTTGGAAATCACACATTGTACAAAGGTTTGATATCCTGTAAACATAATGAAATCATACAACTCAACAAAAAAAGAACAAACAACCCAATTATAAAATGTACAGAAGATATGAATAAGCATTTTTCTGAAGAGCAGATACAGATGGCTCAAAGGCACATGAAGAGATGCTCATTTTTATTAGCTATAAGGGAATTGCAGATCAAGACTACAATGAGATACCAGCTTACACTTATAAGAATGGTTGCTATTAAACAAATAGCAAACTACAAATGTTAGAGAGGATGCGGAGAAATTGGGATACTTAAGCACTGATGGTGGGAATGTATAATTATAAAGCAGCTGTGGAAGACAGTTTGACATTTCCTTAGGAAAAAAATATCAAGTTGCCCTATGACCCAGCAACAGCACTACTTGGTATATACCCAGAAGATCTGAAAGCAATGTCACAAACAGGCATTTGCATACCGATATTCATAGCAGCATTATCTACAATTGCCAAAAGATGAAAACAATCCAAATGCCCATCAAAAGACAAGTGGATTAACAAGTGGTATATAGATTTAATGGGATATTATGCAGCAGTAAGATGAAATGACATCCCCAAAGCACATGACAAGATGTATGAGCCTTGAGGACATAAGTTTGAATGAAATACGTCAAACACAAAAGGATAGATACTGTATGACTCCACTTTTATGACCATGGTAAAGTTAAAATCAGAGGCTTATAATACAGAATGTAGGGGACTTAGAGATATAGAGATGGGTGAATGGTTAGCTAATAAGGTTGAATTCAAATGTAAGGGAATAGATAGAAGTGAAGGCAGTTCTCTAGTGGATCCATAGGTAATATTACCATATTGAAAGTGAACATGATTGAAAGGGGTTATATAGACTTATGTGTCCCACTGATTAACACTAGAAATATAAATAAGTTCTTGTAAGAACTACTTCAAAGGTATGATTCTTGTTCAAAGCATATTTAAGTCAAGGGTACAGGGGAAAAACTGCTATTGCATGCTATCGGCTATGTTTAACAGGAAAACATCAGCAGTACCACAGTAACAGCAGGGGTAAATAATGGGGGAGGGGTGACAAGAGTTAAGGAGAGGTTTAGATTTTGTGTTTGATGAGGATGTATTTATTGGTTATCTTTCCCTTGGGAATAATGAAATTTTCTAAAACTGAGAGCATTGGTGGACTATGGGCTTAGGACATTATACGTGATTCCTAATGAATGTATATGGCTGCATGATGTACTCACTGAGAATTAGATTGGCGAATGATGGTGTATACACATGTTTGAATATTGTGCTGCTACAAAAAGGAATGAAGTCATGAGGCATACAACAATGTGAATGAACCTGTGGGACATTTGGTGAAGCAAAATAAGCCAGAAATGAAAGAACAATCATTGTATGGTCACCTTTAGAAAATGCTTATAAGAAAACAGGGGCCTAGATTGTAAGCTCTCACAGCAGACACATTTAGTACAGAGTGGTAGTTGTTATTTCTGGGTTTTGAGAGGCTCTTTTATATACATATAAACTGGTATTTAGAGATAAGAATGAAGCCAATCAGGTCAAGATTAAGGTAATTTGGAACACACAGGTAAGGAAGACATTATCTATATTTTAGAACTGTACCTACTCTTTGAGACCAAAAGAAGAAAGTTTTATTTTGTCTAGAGTCTAAATTTTCTGTTTCACATAGTCAATCTGTCTGGACAGCTCATTTGAACAAGTGAAACACAGGGAGCTCAGATTAAGAAAAAGGACCTCCAATCAGTATAGTTTAATGTAATGTCTGATACATCCTAGAACATATTAAGCAGATAATCAAAAAGTATTGGCAAAGTCCCTTGAGGGATAGGAGAAAAAATATATAACTTTACCATCAGGGAATCTCCTGATACTGTGTCAAACATTAGGGACACCCAAATCAATAGGCCAAGCCCTTGATCTTGAGGCTTACTCTTGTGAAATGTACGTAGGTAGTGGAGAAGCTTAATCTACCTCAAGTATGCCTAAGAGTTACTTCTGGAGGACCTTTGTAGTTGCTCATATGTGGCCTCACTCTCTCTAAGCCCAACTCTGTAAGTGAATTCATTGCCCTCCCCCCTATATGGGACATGACATCCAGGACTAAAAATCTCCCTGATGGAATGGGAGATGATTCCCAGGCATGAGTCCAGCCCTGGAACCATGGAATCAACAATTTCATCCTGACAAAAAAGGGGAAAGAAGTATAATAAAGTTTCAGTGGTTGAGAAAGTTCAAATAGAGTTGAGAAGCTACTCTGGAGGTCACTCTTATACAAGCTTCAGTTAGACATTGCTACCTATCATAACTTGCCAAACTCCAACCAAAATGATTCCAACCAATCCTAAAGAACACCTATGGCATATATAAGAGTCTACAAATGTTCCATGCACTAGGGTAACTCTCCAGAAACTTACAATTTCCAGACTGGTCCCTGACCAAGATATGTCCTGAAACCTAGAGGGCTCAGCCTCTCCAGAACATCAGCTAGTTCCATCTCGCTACCCCATATTATTGACAGCCCCTGCCAACATGAAAAATTTAGAATGGCTGTTCTAGTTTGCTAGCTGCCAGAATATAATACACTAGAACTGGAATGACTTTTAAAAAGGGGAATTTAATAAGTTGCTAGTTTACAGTTCTAAGGCCAAAAAAAGTCCCAATTAAAACAAGTCTACAGAAATGTCCAATCTAAGGCATCCAGGGAAAGATACCTTGGTTCAAGATGGCTGATGAAGTTCAGGGTTTCTCTCTCAAATGAGGAGGCACATGGTGAATATAGACAGGGTTTCTCTCTCAGCTGAAAGGGTACATGGCAAACATGGTGTTATTAGATTTCTCTCCTGGCTTCCTGTTTCATGAAGCTCCCTGGGAGGTGTTTTCCTTCCTCATCTCCAAAGGTTGCTGACTGATGGTCTCTCTGCTTTATGGTGCTGCAGCATTTTCTGCTCTCTCTGAATCTCCTGGCTTTGTCTCTTGTCATTCTCTTTTATAGGATTCCAGTAAACTAATCCAGACCCACCCCAATGGGTGGAGACATGTCATCACCTAATCCAGTTTAACAACCACTCTTGATTAAATCACATCTCCTGGGAGATGATCTAATTACAGTTTCAAACATACAGTATTGAATAGGGATTATTCTGTTTTTATGAAATGGGATTTTGATTAAAATATGGCTTTTCTATGGTACATACACCCTTTCAAAGCATCACAAATGGCCATAGCCCAAATACCCCTAAAGAGTGGAATAAAAAAAATCAAAGGTGTTGATGGAGTTATACAGAGAAGGTGGAGTTTAACAAATGAATATGATTGCTGAATCTTGAAATTGATATATCTTTCATTCTCCAATATCTTAGAGCAACTAGAAGTAAAAAACTAAATTTGTGGAATTGAAACCTATACCAAACTGTGAAATCTCTTCTACAACTAATTGTTGTGCTGTGATTTGAAATTTATTGCTTCTTAGTATATGTTATTTTTCACAAGAAAGAAAAAAAGTCAATTGTGTTGATAAAAAAATATTCCTTCGAGCCTCTTATATTCTGGAGCACATAGAAGGAAAAATCTGACAGGATGATATGGTAGCCCATGACACTCTGAGATCTGCCCTGTAACTACTTATTGAAGAGAGGTTTGAAAACTATTGCTTTTTACTTTTTTTGCATTGTATATATGTTATATTATATAATGAAAAAGTTTAAAAGGACAATTCTAACATTTACTTAAAAATAAGCTAACTATATGCCAATAATTAAACCAACCCTATCATTATCCTAACCCTAATATTTTAATCAATCTAAAATTTAAACATAAATGTAACCTTGACTCTAAATTTCATTCTAGTCCTAAAATGGATTCTAACCACAAAAGTAACCTTAACATTTACCTACCTTAACCCTAAACTTAAACCTAAACCCAACTGAAACCCTAACCTTAAATCAAAAGCAACATTATCCCTAATATAACACTAACCATAACCATAACCCTAAATCTAATCCCAATCCAGGACACTGTACCTTTCTTTAACACTAAACTTAACCCTAAACTTAACCCTAGTCTTCACTCTAAACCTAAACATAACAACCATAAATCTCACTCTAATCCCAACCCTACCCTAACAACTCTTACCAAAACCAAAATCTAAACTTAAACCTAACCTTACACTAAACCAAATAACCATCACCCTAAACCTAAGCCTAAATTTAATATGAAGCACATATAAACAAACAAGAACACTAATACAAAACTTAACGCCAACCCTGGCTGTAGTCTTAAACTTAATCCTAATAATAATAATATCAAGACTTTTCCTAACCCATCACCTATATCTAAACTGAATCCCTACTTCTAGCAACTATCATGTTGCTAAATTTAAAAAGTAACCATAACTTCAAAAAAAAGTTACCCTAACTTCAATCTTTAATCTAAATCTTAACCTAGACCTTATTCTACCTGTAAGATGAACCCAAAACTATCCTTAATACTAAGAACATTTGTCTCTTTCTTAAAAAAAGAAAACCACTAAAGCTAACCCTAACCATAATATTAAGTTAAGCATTACCTATCATCAATCCTAATCCTAAACCTAAACCTGACCATAAAACCCACCTGTGGTGGTTTGGAGCTTTATGAGCCCCCCAAAAACATATTCTTAAACTTAACCCATTTTTGTGGGTATGGGCCCATCAAGAGTAGGACCTATTGATGAGCTCACTTCAGTTCAAAATTGGCCCAGCTTGGGTCTTAATTCTATTACTGGAGTCCTTTACAAGATGAATAAAACCCAGACAGACAGAGAGAAAGCAATGAGAAGCAAGTTCAGAAGAAAAAGGAGAGGCCAGTAGAGGCTGTCATGTGCTTTGCCATACGGAAGAGGAGCCAAGAACCAAGGATCACTTACAATCAGTTCCAGAATGTCGGTCTTTGGAAAGAAAGCATGATCTAGATGATGCCCATATTTGGACTATTTCCTAGCCTTACAACTGTGAGGTACTAAATTTCCATCATTTAGGTAGCTAATTGGAATGTATTTGCTTGAGCAGCCAAATGAAACTAAAAAGATTCTGATATCTGAAGAGTGGGGTGCTGCTATTGCAAACAGTTAAAAATGTGGCAACTGCTTTGGATTGCACAATAGAAGAAAAGCCAGAAGAAACATTAGATGCTATTTGGAACAAACCTAGACTGCTTTGAAGAGTCTGCTGATGAAAATGGATACTAAAGGTACTTCCAATGAGGCCTTAGATAGAAATGATGAATATGCTTTAGGAAACTGGAGGAAAGACAATCCTTGTTTTAAAGTGGCAAAGAACTTGGTGAGATTGAGTTCTGATGTCAGGTGGAAAATAGATGACAAAAGTGATGAATTGGATATTTAGCTGAGGAGATTTTGAAGCTAATTGTGAAAAGTACAGCCTATTTTCACCTTACAATTTATAGCAAATATGAGAGGAAAGTGATGAGCTGAAAACTGAGCTCTTAAGCATGAAGAAACCAGACATCAATGGTTTGGACAATTGTGAGCATATCCAGATAGTGTGCTCTGAGACTAGGGACCTCCCTGAATTTCTGGAAAACTAGTCCCCAGAGAATTTGGTTCCATTTGGGGGCTTAAGTAGACATGGGACAAGCCAACCATTCAGGGGATATCAAGATTGGAAATTCAATTATATAGAAGGATGTATGGGTAGTTGTTCTGTTTGATGGAACTTGTGAAGTACATGCCAAGTTGACAAGGCTTTTTTGAACTTTGTACTAACTGAACACTGTCAGTCTGGACTGAATGAATAAAGAAGGGAAAAAATTGAAAAAATAATGACTTCAGGGGCAGAAGCATGGTAGCCAAGGTCTTGACTGAAGAGATCTTCTCAGGCCTTTCTATGTGTGTGGAAAGGATAGATTTAATGCTTGGAGAGGGAGGAGCTTTGAGGCAGCAGGCCTTGAACCCTGTTGTTTAGGGGGAAATGCTACCACCCAAATGTTCAGAGATAGTGGGATCTGTGTTGGGGCATTTGCAGAGTCTGGTGACCATTCCAATTCTTGGAGAGAGTGAAGTTGGTACTCTAGTCTTCAGGAAGATCATGTCTACTTTGCAAACACTTAGAAGGGATGGGATAGACCTAAAACATTTCATACATTCCATTACCCCTCAAAATTTCTTTATTTATTGTCTTTTTTTTCCTTATCTGTTCATGCACCAGATAAAGAGAGTGTCAGTCACAGTCTCACAGTCAAACCTTAAAAGCTCTATAGTTATTCAATCATCTTCAAGAATCAAGGCTTAAAAAAAAAAGAATCAAGGCTATTGGATTACAGTTCAACAGTTTCAGGTATTTCCTTCTAGCTACCCCAATACTCCCAAGACCAAAAAGGAATATCTCTATACTGCAAAGAATAACCTCCAAATGACCTCTCAACTCTATTTGAAATCTCTCAGCCACTGAAACTATTTTGTTTCATTTCTCTTCCCCGTTTAGGTCAAGAACACTTTCTCATTCTCATGATAACAAGGTTAGGCTCATCCCCAGGGGTCATGGTGTGCCATGTTACCAGGGAGATTTACACCCTGGGAGTAATGTCCTACATAGGGCAAAGGGAAATGTGTTCACCTGTGGAGTCAGCTTGGAAAGATAGGCCACATCTGAGTAACAAAACATGTGCTCTGAAGAGGACTCTTGTGCATAATCATAAGTAGGCTTAACTTCTCTTTACCAGAAAAAGTTTCATAAGGGTAAGCACCAAGATTGAGTGCCTGGTCCATCAAATTGGCAGTCCACAATGCTTGAGAGTATAACACATCTTCTCCAGGTGGGTGTTGTGGGGCACACCAAAAGAGAGACCACATAATTCAAAACTGTAAGCCAATTTGGAGTCTTTATTAGCCAGCTGGTGGCTGCCTCAGAAACTTCTAAGAAGGAAGATTCAGAGATCAGCCCCCAGAGGTTTTCAAGGTGTGCTTATAAAGGCTAAAATCATGTTGTGGTTTTGCAGTTGCTAGCAAGCAAGTGTATCATAGAAGCAGAAAGATGCCACTAGCTGTTGCCAAAACACACCCCATTCTCTCAGTTCCCTAACATTGGTTATCATTTAACTCTTGGGGACATTCCACCCCAATGTTATGGGGACTTTCCCTACTGGGGCCTGATTGATTGCTCCTGGCCCTCCACAGTGGAGAAATTTAATATTTCCACTTTTTTTCCCCAGTCTATCAAGCAGACTTTGCAAATACCTTTTAGTCTTCCACCCAGATTGCTCTGGGATGTATTGGGTATCACACTAACCTTGTTGGTACAAATCAACAAGATCTCACTCCCTATTCAAGGTTCCATGAAGTTATGGTATTTGAAAAGCTGGCCATACAAGTTCAATTATATAACTTACTACCAAAACTATAAATTTTGCATCAAGTAAGCATCTCTCCCTTTGGTCTCATGCAGAAGTTGACGTTTTAAATTATAGCCAATATCATTCTTTACTGTTTAGTCTGATGTACCTTAGTCCTACCCAGATAAGCTTTATCCATACCTCTAATTGAAGTCTGATCACTTTTTTGTGTTTCATAACTGCAGAACTCTAATTCTGAGTTTCAGGTGTTACACAAATGTGCAAAATTCCAGGGAATTATCAGATTATACACAAAGGGCTCAGCATCTGAGAATTTAAAAATAACATCTACATGCCCTAGGGTAACTTTCCAGAAACCTACAACCTCCAGATGGGTCCCTGAACCAGATAAGTTCTGAAATGCAGAGAGGCCAGCCTCTACATAACATCAACAGTTCCATCTCCCTATTCCATATTATCAACAGCTCCTTCCAACATAAAAACACTAGAATGGGCAGAGCCCAATATCCCTAAAGAGTGGGAGAAAGATCAGAGATAATGGTGGAGTTGTACAGAGAAGGTAGTGTTAACAAATGAGTTTGATTGCTGAATCATTATATTGGCATTTCTTTTAGTTTCCAGTCCCTTGGAACAGCTAGAAGTAAAAATCTAAAATTGTGGAATTGTAACCCATACCAGAATCTGAAATCTGTTCTAAAACTAGTAGTTGTGATGTGCTTTGAAATTTATTGCTTTTTTGTATATATTATTTTTTACCAAAAAATATGATATATGTGCAGCTATATGATTATGTTCTTAAGCATTGACTGTACACTTTGGATGATTACATGGTATGTGAATATATAATATATATCAATAAAAATTTAAAAATCAAAAAAATTCACATACACAAATTAAAAATAATAGCTACAACTCCAGAATAGATGTGACTGCTGAGGAGCTTAGGAATCTAGGAAATTTTACAATGGGCCTTCACCTGATCACCTACACTCTCAATTTCAATTCTCAGAGTTTACACATTATGATTAGTTCATGTTAGTGTGGTGTTATAATATTTGCCTTTTGTTTTTGGCTTATTTTATTCAACAAAGTGTCCTCAAGGTTCACTTGCATGGTTTCATGCCGTGCAATTTCATTCCTTCTTGCTGCTACTCATAGTTCATTTTGTGTATGCCCCACAGTTTCCCCTTCCATTCCTCAGTTGATGCACTCTTAGGCCAACTCCATCCATTGCAAAACTCTGCTGCTATAGATACCGGTATGAAAATGTCCATTCATGTCCCAGCTATCAATTCTTCCAACTATATACCTAACTATGGGGTTGCAAGATCATATGGCTACCCTACCCCTAAACTCCTGAGGAGCCACCACACTGCCCTGGAGTGGCTACACCAGTCTACTTCCCTACCAACAGTGAATAGGTATATAGCTCTCTCTCCACATTTCCTCCAGAACTTGTATCTTTTTGTTCAATATTAAACAGTTTTATTCACGCTTCATACAATCCAACCTAAGCAAAAAGTCAATGGTTCCTGGTATAGCTATGCCTTCACCACCACAATCAATATGAGGACATTTCCATTTCTTCTGCAAAGAATCTCATACTTCTCCCCATATCCCCCACTTATTGACCTTTAACTTTGGCATATTGCCTTTATACATTCAATGGAATCATACCACAATATTACAGGTAACTATAGACCCTAGTTTGCATTGATTGTACTTACCCCCTCCCTTGTATGCCATCCCATTTTCAACACCTTGCAATGTTGACATTCATTTCTTCTCCCCCATGGAAAAACATTCTGATATTGCTACACTTAATCATCATCATTGCCCACTCTAGGCATCAATAAGTTATACTGTCCCAAACCTTATTCTCTGTCATTTTTTGGTGTCATACATGTCCTCATTCTTCCTCCCTCAACATACTCACACTCAACTTCATTCAGTGTACTTACAACAATGTGCTACCATCAGATAGTATTATGCTATCTGTTTCTGGATCTTAACAATCAGTCCAGATAAACATTCCATACTCGTTCAGCATCAAGTGCCCAATGTCTACCCTCTTTCTATCCCTTGATAAACCTGTATTCTTAACCTTAACCTTCTAAATTTACTCATTAATGTTACTTTATACTAGTGAGACTATACAGAATTTTTCCTTTTCTTTCTGGCTAATTTCACTCAACATAATATCCTCAAAGTTCATCCATGTTTTTACCTGTTTCATGACTTTATTCTGTCATACAACTATGTAATAGTCTATCATATGTATAGACTATTAAACCATAAACCAGTCTGTTTAGCTACTAGTTCATTGATGGACATTTGGGCTGTTTCCATCTCTTGGCAATCATGAAAACTGCTGCAATAAATAATGGTGTGCAAATGTTTGTTTGTGTCCTGGCCTTTAGCTCCTCTGAATATATATCTAGTAATGGGATTGCTGGATCATACAGAAATTCTATACTTAGCTTCTTGAGGAACCACCAAACTGCCTTCTAGAGTTGTTGCACCATTCTACATTCTCACCAACAAAGAATGAGTGTGCATCTTTCTCCACATCCTCTCCAGCACTTGTAGTTTTCTGTTATTTTGATAATGTCCAGTCTTGTAGGTGTAAGATAATATCTCACTGTGGTTTTGATTTTCATTTCCCTAATGCCCAGTGAGGTTGGACATCTTTTCATATGTTTTTGAGCCATATGTAGTTTTTCTTCTGAAAATTATCTGTCCATGTCATTTGCCTACTTTTAAATTGGGTTGTTTGTCTTTTTATTATTGAGTTGTAGAACCTCTTTATATATTCTGGATATAAAAAATTTATTTATATGTGGTTTCCAAATATTGCCTCCCATGGCATAGGTAGCCTTTTAAAAATATATATTTTTATTGAGAAATATCCACACACATACAGTCTAACCATATCAAACAATCAATGGCTCATGACATCACACAGCCATGTGTTCCTCACTATGATCACCCTTAGAACTCCTGCATCACTCCAGAAAAAGAAACAAAATGAAGTAAAAAAAAAGGATTCATACATTCCATACCCCTTCCCCCTCCCTTTACTGACCCATAGGATTTCAATTCATCTAATATTTATCCCCTGTCTCTCCCTATTATTTATCTGTTCTTTATCTGTTTTTTTTTTGCTCATCTGTCTATACCCTGGATAAAAGGAGCATCAGACACAAGGTTTTCCAAACACATAGTCACATTGTAAAAGCTATATAGTTAGACAATAATCTTCAAGAATCAAAGCTACTGCTACTGAACATAGTTAAACAGTTTCAGGCATTTTATCCTGAAACTAGCCACTCCAACACACAATAAACTAAAAAGGCATATCAATGTAATGCATAAGAATAACCTCCAGGATAACCTCTCAACTGTATTTGAAATCTCTCAGTGACTGAGAATTATTTTCTCATTTTTCTCTTCCCCATTTTGGTCAAGAAGGCCCTATGATTCCCATGATGCAAATACCAGCTCATTCCCAGGAGCCAGTTCCCACATTTCTAGGGAGATTCACACCCCCAGAAGCCACGACCCACATGAGGGGAGGGCAGTGAATCCACTGGCCAAATTGGCCCAGAAAGAGAGGCCTCATCTGCGCAACAAAATAGGCTCTCTGAGGGTGAATGTTAGGCATAATCATCAGTAGGCTTAGCTTCTCTTGCAAGGACAAACTCTATAGGGACAAAACCAAATATCAAGAGCCCAGCCTTACTGAATTGGCTGTCCCCACTGCCTGTGAGAATATCAGGAATCCACCAGATGGGGAAGTCAAACACCCTCCTTTCTCCCAAGTTTCCCAAGAGGACGCACAAATACTCTTCTATTCTTTGCCCAAATTAATCTGGAATAAATTGGGGCATCACACTAACCTGTACAAACCATCAAGATCTCATGCCTTATTGAGGATTCCATATAATTATGGTGTTCAAGTAAACTGACCATACAAATTAAATTAGATAATAAGCTACCCAAAATATAATTTTGAACCAAAATTATATGTCCACTCTAGGCATTCCTAAGTTATACTGCTCACTCTTTATTCTCTGTCTTTCCTTCTGGTTTCAAATATGCCCCCAGGTCTTCTCCCTCAACCATACTCACATTCAGCTTCATTTGGTGTACTTATATTATTGTGCAACTATTAATTGTTGCTGTGCTATTCATTTCTGAATTTTTGCAATCAGTTCTGTTGCACAATCTGTATTCCTTCAGCACCAAATGTCCAATTTCGACCCTCTTTCTATCTCCTGATAACCTGTGTCCTTAACTTTAGCTCTAAAAGTTCACTCATTAATATTAGTTTATATCAGCGAGCCCATACAGTATCTGTCCTTTTGTTTCTGGATAATGTCACTCAACATAATGCCCTAAAGTTTCATTCATGTTGTTATATGCTTCATCCATGTTGTTATGACTTTATTCTGCCTTACAGCTGCAAAGTATTTCATATCATGTATATAACACAGCTTGTTTAGCCATTTTTTCTGTTGATGGACATTTGGACTGTTTCCAATTTTTGGCAATCATAAAAAAATGCTGCTGTAAACATTGGTGTGCAAATGTCTGTTTGTTCCTTACCTTCAGATCCTCTGAATATATACTTAGTAAAGCGATTGCTGGATCTTATGGCATTTCTATACTTAGCTTCCTGAGGAATGGCCAAACTGTCTTCCAGAGCAGCTGTATCATTTTACTTTCCCACCAATAGTGGATAAGTATGCCTCTTTCTCCACATCCTGCCCAGCACTTATTGTTTTCTGTTTTCAAGATCATGGCCATTCTAATGGGTGTTAGATGATAGCTCAGTGTGGTTATGACTTGCATTTCTCTAATACCAAGTGAAGTTAAGCATCTATTCTTGTGCCTTTTAGCCATTTGTATTTCCTCTTCTATATTTCTATATATATTCTGGATACTAAGTTCTTATGTGATATATGGTTTCCAGATATTGTCTCCCATGGTGGAGGCTGCTTTTTTACTTTTATGACAAAGTTTTTCAATGCATAAAAGTGTTTAATTTTGAGGAGATCCAATTTACCTACATCTTTTTTCAATACTCATGTGTTGGGTTTAAGATCAAGGTGTTTTCCTTGACCTTAAACATACAATAAATATTAAAAATAAATAAAATATTATTAGAAAATTTATATTTCCCTACATTTTCTTCTAACAATTGTATGGTCTCAACTGTAATGATTAGATCTTTGATCCTTTTTTAGTTAATTTTTTATAAGGTATGAGATGTGGTTCCTCTTTCATTCTTTTGCATATGGATATACAGTTCTCCAAACATGATTTATTGAAGATGATGCTCTGTCTGACAAAGGTTGGCTTTACTGCCTTATCAAAGAACAATTGTCCCTAGATGAGGGCATCTAGTTATGAGCACCTCATATGAATCTATTGGCCAATATATCTATCTTTATGTCAGTACCAGGATGTGTTGACTCCTGTAGCTTTGAAATGTGCTTTAAATTCAGATAGTGTGATATCTCCCACTTCATTTTTGTTTCTCAAGATATTTTTAGCTATTTGGGGCACACTGCCTTACCAAATAATTTTGGTTATTGGCCTTTCTATTTCAGCAAAGTAAGTTTCTGGGATTTTAATTCAGATTGCATTGAATCTATAAATCAATTTGAGTAGAATTGATAACTTAACTTCCAGTCCATGCATACAGTAGGTCTTTCCATTTATTTAGGTCTTCCATGATTTCTTTTACCAATTTCTTGTAGTTTTCTGTGTATAGATCTTTTGTATCCTTAGTGAAATTTATTCCTAAATATTTTATTCTTTTGGCTGGTTTTGTAATTAGAATTTATTTGTGGATTTCCTCTTCAGATTGCTCATCACTAGTGTATAGAAACTTTTGTGATTTGGGGGGTGTTACTCTTTTACCCTGCCACTTTGCTGTAATTGTTTATTAGCTCTAGTAGCTTTGCTGTAGATTTTGGGGGATTTTTGACATGTAGTATTGTATTAGTTAGGGTTCTCTAGAGAAAGAGAATCAGCAGGAATAGAATCTGTCTCTTCTGAATCCTCCTCAAAAGGTTTCCCATGATTAGATTAAGTATAACTCATTGCAGAAGACACTCCCCTTTGGCTGATTACAAATGGAATCAGCTGTGGATGCAGCTGACATGATCATGATCTAATTCCATGAAATGTCATCATTGCAACAGACAGGCCAGCATTTGCCCAACCAGACAAAAAGGTACCACAACTTAGCCAAGTTGACACATGAACCTGACCATGATAAGTATCATGTCATCTGCAAGCAGTGAGAGTTTTACTTCTTTTCAAAGTTGAATGTTTTTTTCCTTTTCTTTTCTAATTGCTCTTGCTAGAACTTCCAGCACAATGTTGAATAACAATGGTGACAGTAGGCATCCTTGTCTTGTTCCTGATTGCCTTTCCTCATTGAATATGATGTTAGCTGTGGGTTCTTCATATATTCCCTTTATCATGTTGAGGAACTTCCCTTCTATTCCTATCTTTGAAGTGTTTTCATCAAGAAAGTATGTTGAATCTTGACAAATGCTTTTCTGCATCAATCTAGGTGATCCTGTGGCTTTCCACTTTTATTTATTGATATGATGTGTTGCATTAATTGGTTTTCTTGTGCTGAAAAAGCCTTGCATACTTAGAATAAATTCCACTTGGTCATGGTTTATAATTCTTTTAATGTACTGCTGGATTTAACTTGCATGTGTTTTGTTGAGGAGTTTTCCATCTATATTCATTATAAAGATTTGTCCATAATTTTCTTTTCTTGTAGTATCTGTCTGGCTTTGGCATTAGGGAAAAGTTGCCTTCAAAGAATGAGTTAGGTAGCTTTCCCTCCTCTTCAATTTTTTTGAAGAGTTTGAACAGAATTGGTACTAATTCTTTCTTGAATATTTGTATTCACATGTGAAGCCATCTGATCCTGGACTTTCTATTTTTTGGAATTTTTATGACTGACTCAATCTCTTTACATGTGATTGGTTCATTGAGGTCATTTATTTCTTTTCATGTCAATCTTGGTTGTTCATGCCTTTCTAGGAAGTTGTCTATTTCATCTATGTTGTGTAGTTTATTAGCATGTAGCTGTGCATAGTACCCTCTCACTAAGTCCTTTATTTTCTGTGGGATCAGTAGTTATTTTCCCTCTCCCACTTCTGATCTTATTTATTTAGCATCCTCTCTCTCTCTCTCTCTCTCTCTCTCTCTCTCTCTCTCTCTCTCTCTCTCCCCAACTAGCTAAGGGTTTATTGACTTTATTGAATTTCTCAAAGAACTTCTGGATTTGTAGATACTCTCTATTGTTTTCATAGTCTCAATTTCATTAATTTCTCCTCTTATTTTCATAATTTCTTACCTTTTGTTTGATTTGGGGTTAGTTTCCTCTTCTTTCTGTAGTTCTTTCAAGTAAAGACTTAATTACTCATATTTTACTCCTCTTTTAATATAGGCATTAAAATGTCCCTCTCAGAGGCAATAAATTTCCCTCTCAGCACTGCCTCTGCTGTATCCATAAATTTTGATGTGTTGCATTTTCCTTTTCATTTGCACGAAGATATTAACTGATTTTTCTTGTAATTTCCTCCTTGACTGACTGGTTGTTTAAAAGTGTGTTATTTAGCCTCTATATATTGTGAATTTTCTGGTCCTCTGCCTGTTATTGATTTCTAACTTCATTCCATTATGATCCAAGGACGTGTATTGTATAATTTCAACTTTTTAAAAATTTCTTGAGCCTTGCTTTGTGACCCAACATATGATTTATCCTTAAGAATGATCCATGAGTACTTGAGAAAAATTATACCTGCTGTAGTGGGGTGTAAGTTCTCTAAATGCCTGTTAAGTCTATTCATTTCCCATATTATTCAAAACCTCCATTTCCTTATTGATCCTCTGTCTATGTGTTCTATACATTGATGAGAGCAGGGCATTGAAATTTACAATTATTATGGTAAAGGTGTGTACTTCTTTCTTCAGTTTTGTCAATGTCTGCCTCATGGATTTTGGAGCACTCTGGCTTGATGCATAAAAATTTATTATTGTTATTTCTTTGTGTTGAATTGTTCCTTTTAATAATATATGGTGTGTTTCTTTGTCTCTTTTAATTGTTTTACATTTGAAGTCTAATTTGTTGGATTTAGAGTACCACCCTCACTGTTCTCTGGTTGTTGTTTACATGAAATATATTTTCCCAACTCTTCACGTTCAAACTATTTTTATCCTTGGATCTAAAGTGAGTCTCTTGTAGATAGCATATAGATGGGTCCTAATTTTAATTCATTCTGCCAATTCATATCTTTTGTTAGGGAGTTTAGTCCATTAACATTTAATATTATTACTATAACAAACAAGTTATAGCAGTGCTTGTTTCTACCATTTCATCTTTTGGATTTTATGTGTCAAATCCATTTTTTTCTCTGTTTACTGATAGTCTTCATTTCTACCCTCTTCTCAAGCACTCTCTCTTCTGTCTTTTCCTATCTGCCTGTAGCACTCCCTTTAATATTTATTGTAGAGCCTGTGTCTTAGTTACAAATTCTCTCAGTGATTGTTTGTCTGAAAATATTTTAATCTCCTCCACATTTTTGAAAGAGTTTTGCTGGGTATAGAATTCCTGGTTGGCAGTTTTTCTCTTTTAGTATTTTCACTAAATCATACCACTACCTTCTCACCTCTATGGTTTCTTCTAAGAAACCCACACATAGTCTTATTGAGCTTCCCTTGTATGTGAAGGATTGCTTTTCTCTTCCTGCTTTCAAAATTCTTTTTTGGCATTTGAGAACCTGAGCAGTAAGTGTCTTGGAGTATGTCTATTTGGATCTATTCTGTTTTGGGTATGCTGCATATCTTGGATCTGTAATTTTTTGTCTTTCATAAAAGGCAGGAAATTTTCAGTGATTATTTCCTCCACTATTCTTTCTCCTCCTTTTGTCTTATCTTCTTCTTCTGGGACATCCACAACACGTATATTCATGTGCTTCATCCTGTCATTCAATTCCCTGAGACCCTTCTTTTATTTTTTCATTATTTTCCTCATATTTTCTTTTGTGTCAGATTTCAGATGTCCACTCCTCCAGTTCACCAATCCTTCCTTCTGTCTCTTAAAATCTATTGTGGTAGGTTTTCTTTCTTTTTTTTTATCTCTTCTATTGTGCTTTTCATTCTAATATGTTCTGACACTTGTCCTTTCAAGCTTCCATGTTCTTCTTTATGGTCACTCAATGTCCTCTTTATATTATTCTTCTCTTTTGCCATATCTTCTGTTAACTCATTGACTTGATTTAGCATATCTGATTGAGCAATAATTAGCTATTTCAACTCTCGTATCTCATTTGAAGTGTTATTTTTTTTCTTTGAGTAGGCCATATCTTCATTTTTCCTAATATAATTCATAATTTTTTGTTGGTGTTGCAGCATCTGATTTCCTTGATTAGTTTATTCATGAGGTAATTTTCACTCTTTTACCTAGGATTTTCTTGTTGTATTGGCTTTGTCTTCTATGTTTTTTTGTTTTTTTGTTTTGGTGTTCAGTACAACTTATTCTAGATCTCTAGCATAGCTTCTATTTAACTGTTCATAATTTGTCAGCTCTTGCTTTCCTCCTTCCTGCCCCATCTAAATGGAATCTCTTTTACTTAGGATGATCTCCCTAGATATCACTGACCCCAGTCAGATTTTGCCAGATGAGACAGTCCCAGATCTCATAAGGAAGGTGTAACAGTATTAAGTTTCCCTGGGGATGAGATCTGGCAGGTTGTAAGAGATTCCTGTGATGCCTTCATAATCTGTGTTTTTCCTATCCTTCTCAGCAGGTAATGTTTTTCATCCTGCAATTCTTCATGGCCATAAAGTAGCATAGTGCCTTTAATTCTAATCTTACCTTGTACCTTCCAGGGACATGATTGAGATGGAGGCTGATGTAGAAGGCAAGCTTAAGGTTTAGACCCTAGGGTCTGAATTCTCTGGTTGAGGGTCACCACTTGAGCTCTTTTTCCTAAGAAAGTAAGCCCTTTAGGAAATTAACTTCTTTACTTGACTTGTTATTAGGAAATTAACTTCTTTACTTGACTTGTTACTTTGACTCTCAGGCCTATCTTAACTCTGTCCTTGCTTGGATCAGAGGTGATAACTGAAAGTTCCTGAGGCTTTCTCTAATGAATTGCTCAGAATAGTTTTAAAAAATTACTTTCAGAAGTGGTCCCCAGCCTCCAAGCCTCACCTGTCAAGAGCTGGTATTGGTACCTGGTTCTATGTGCCTGGAAGTACAACCCTTTTCCAGATTTCTGAGCTGGGCTGATTCCAAAAGTCTTGCTTTTTAAACTTTTGTTTTTCTTTTTTTATCTCCATCAGCCCCACCTTCTGTCTGTCAGTAGACACCTTAGGATTCCTGAGCACTTGTGTTCAGCAGACCAAATTTGTTCATTAAAACCACAATTAGAGCTTATCTAGGTTGTCCTTCCTTGTTCCCATAAAATGCCTCTTCTTTCTCCCCTGGGGAAGTGTTCCCAACTGAGCCTGCCATGCCAGTGGGGGAGGGGTGGTAGCCTCTGGCTTTTGGGGGTTTTATTCATAGTTCTGTGGTGTGATCTCAGTCCTTCCACCCATTCCAGACTTATGTACAATGTGTATTTGGTCATGGATGTCCCCAAAGAGTTGTTCTAGAAATTTTCTGGCTATTTACTAGATGCTCTAGAAGATGAACTAAATTCCACATCTCCCTTTGCTGTCATATTGCATCACCTTCTCATAATTGAATTTTTTTTCTAAAGTGAGAACAAGTTTATTACTATGTGCATTGTAGGAGAGCAGATGACCTATTGGCCCAAAATCTATCTCCCCAAGTTTATGGGGTTCAAGGTTCTTAAGAATCTTAGCAAGGGGAGATGAGATCATTACAATTTTTAATAGCATGCTCTAAGCAGAAAAGGAGACAGTATTATCACTTTCATTTGAATAGAAGAACATAAGCTGAAAGGATGAGAGGCAGAGCTATTATTTCATTACTAAAGGTGTAAGACAAAAACAAAGGAGACAAGTCATAATTTAATAGCAGAGACTAGCCAACAATTTACAAATGTCAGGGACTGAAACTATTTAATAGTTGACTTCAAATTCTTCATTAGCATTAGGACCTTTGCCCTACAAGAAAATGATCAGATAAAGGGAATAACAGCTCTTACAGTTGCAAAGGCACAGATAAGGGCTTTTACAATCATTTCAGATATTGGCACAGCTGAATTTTAGTTTGTGGATTTCAGGAATTTCCCTCTGTCTACTTCAATATACCAGAAAGCAAAAGGAACATAATGATTCAGTAATAAAAATTATCCCTTCAATCCTCATTTCTCAGTTATAATTCCTCCTGCTCATTTGGTAATTATCTTTCAATCTTGAGGGCTATCTGGGCAATGGCTCTTGTAACTGCTTCAAGGCTTTTTCAAAGTCATTAAGGGGCAGAGGGATGAAAGGATGTAACCAGTTATTGTTCTTGGAGAGTTCAGTATTTCTGGGTTTCAAAACATCTTTGGCATTTGAAAATTCTGGAGGTTTTAAGACTCTGACAAATAAAGTAAGAAATTAAAGTTTTATACATCCCAGGACACCTTTCAGGGTTCCAGGAATACTGTTGATTGGGGTTTGCCATACTGTGGTAGTATGTAATTTCTGGCTGGAACTTGCATATAATCTCCAAAATGGCTTCTCAATTCAATTTGAAATCTCTTAGCCATTGCAACTTTTTACCTTGATGACCTACTTACCTGACAGATGTCCAGATTTGGAACTGGAAACAGTTTCTGCCTCTGAAGCTTTTTTAAGGAGCTATAACTCTCCGGAGTGTTGGCAGAACAGGCAAACCCCAGTTACTAAGCCTGTAGAATAAATTCAGTCTAGAAGCTGCAAAAGGCTTGGTTATCTGGCTTACCTGCTCTGCTGGGGCTCCAGAGCCTTGGCCATTCATCCTGGAGGGGCTGCCAAGTTGTTACTGGACAAAGGCCATAGGTTCTTTTGCCCAACTCACTCAAAAACCAATTCCTGAGTCACTGGGGATTTCAAACAGAGAAAGAGATTATTACTAAGTGTGTAGTAGGAGATCAGATGGCCTATTGGCCCAAAATCTGTTTCCCCATAGTTGATTTTTGATGAGATTTTGTACTTAGCACCAAGTCTGAAATGACTTAAGGCTTTGGTATGTCATGATAGAATGAATGTATTTTTTTCATGTAGAAAGAATATATCTTTTGGTGTCCAGAGTTGTGAAGTGGAGGGTTGGAACTGTATGTACCACAGTAAAACATATACTTAAATTTAACTCACTCCCATGGGTGGGAATGCATTGTAAGTAGGACTTTTGGAGAAATTACTTCAGTTAAAGTGTGGTCCAGGATGGGTCTTAATCCTTTTACTGGAGTCCTTTATAAACTGAATGAAACTCAGGTGGAGAGACAGAGAAAGCCATGAGATGCAAGAGCTAAAGGTCAACAGAACCTGGAAGAGAATGGAGAGGTCAGGGGAGGCCACCATGTGCATTGCCACATGACAGAAGACCCCAGCATCCTGTACCAGAATACCCATCCATGGGGAGAAAGCATAACCTTGATAACACCTTGATTTGGACATTTCCCCAGCCTCAAAATTGTGAGCTATCAAATTCCCATTGTTTAAACCAGTGTATGGTGTGGTATTTGCTTGAGCAGCCAAGGAAACCAAACACCACCTTAACATAATCATTACCATAACTCCAAGTAATAAAAACCTAATCCTAATACTCTATCTTCTCTATCCCTAACCAAAAACATAGCTTAAACCTAACAATCAGAAACTTAAAATTGACACAAAACTACTCTACCCCTAACAATAATTGTAACTCTAATGCAGTCTTAATTTAAGACTTTACCCTAACAGTACCTGTCATGGTCAGGATCATGTGTCAACTTGGCCAGGTGGTGGTACCTGTTTGTCTGGTTGGACAAGTGCTCCCTGTCTTTTGTTATGAGGACTTTTCATAGAATTAAATCATGATCATGTCAGCTACATCCACAGATGATTCCATTTGTAATCAGCCAAGGGGAGTGTCTTCTCTAATGAGTGATGCTTAATCTAATCACTGGAAGCCTTTTAAAGAGGATTCAGAAGAGAGAGCCTCAGACCCTCCATCAGAATCATCAGCTTCACAGCCTGCCCTACAGATTTTAGACTCTACATTTCCATGGTTATGTGAGACACTTTTATAAATTTTATATTTATGAATATTTCCTGTTGATTCTGTTTCTCTAGAGAACACTAACTAATACACTACCTAAACCTAACCCAAACAACAACAACAAAAAAACATAAATCTAATACTAACTATAACTCCAACATCAACATCAACATTAAAACAAACCCTGGCCACAAAACTACCTCATATTAACCATTATTTTAGCCTTAATCCCAACCTTAAGGCTAAGCCTATCCCTAGGTTTAATAAGAAACCTAACCCTAATCTTAACTTTAACCCTAAAATCAACTCTAAAAATAACCACCCAAAAAAACAAACTGTGCACTAAACCTAAGCCTGAAAGCAATTTTATAAGCATAGGCTTAGGTTTAGAGTGGGTGCTAGGATTAGGGTTGGGGTTGTTATTAGGATTAATGCTAGTGTTTGGGTTAGTTTTGGGTTAGGGTTAGATTTAGAATTTTATAACATTAAGTTAAGGTTAAAGTTAGGATTAGTTTAGGTTATTTTTAGTTTTGGTTAAAGTTAGTGTTAGTATTGTTGTTAGATTTGAAGATTTTGCCAGGGTTAGTTAATGGTTAATGTTAATTTGATGTTATGCTTAGGGTTGTTGTTCGATTTGGGGGAGGGTTGATGTTAGTGTTAAATTTGATGTTATAGTTAGAGTTATTGTTAGGATTAGGGTTAAGATTCAGTTTAAGTTTAAATTTGATGTTATAGTTGAGTTATTGTTAGGATTAGGGTCAAGATTCACTAATTATAACCCTAAACCTAACTCTAAATACAACCCTAAATAAGATTCCTAACCTAGACCAAATGATAAAAAAAAAACATTACCCTTAACTTAAACTGAATCTTAACCCTAATCCTAACAATAACTCTAACTATAACATCAAATTTAACACTAACATGAACCCTTCCCAAAATCTAACAACAACAACCCTAAACATAAGATCAAATTAACATTAACCATTAACTAACCCTGGCAAAATCTTCAAATCTCACAACAATACTAACATTAACCTTAACCAAAGCTAAAAATAACCTAAACTAATCCTAACTTTAACCTTAACTTAATGTTATAAAACTCTAAATCTAACCCTAACCCAAAACTAAACCAAACACTAGCATTAACCCTAATAACAACCCCAACCCTAATCCTAGCACCAACTCTAAACCTAACCCTATGCTTATAAAACATCCCTAACACTAAACCTAACCTTCATCCTAATGCTATACCACAACCTTACCATTTTCCTAAACATAAATGTCAGCCTAGACATAATATTAGCACTAACATTAACCTTAATCTTAACCCTTAAATAAAACTAAACTTAAATAATAACTAGCCCTATAACAACCAAAGCAAAAAAAAAAAACACCTTAAAAGTAACCCTAAGCCTAAACCTAACTTAATCATAAAATTAATTCTAATTCTAGCCATAATCCTAATAACAAAACTTACACTCATTTTAACAACTGTACATTAACATGAACCCTAATGGTAACAAAACCCTAATATAATGCTAATCGTATCCTTAATCTTAACCACAACCTTAGTGCTATCCCAAACCTAACCCTATGACTAACCTTAACCCAGAAAACCTAATCCTAAACCTAATATCTCACCTAATCCTAAAGACAACCATAATTCTACCCTGCCCTTATCCCCTAGCCTTAACGACAATACTGACTTAAACAAACATTAACCATAACAAAAACAATACACTTAACTGTAACCCTTAAACTAAAAACAGCCCTAGTCTTAACTCTAAATTTAAAACAACAACCCCTAATTCTCATATTGATATTCTCCTAACACTAAAAATATTTTCTTGACCCTAATGGTAACAATATCCTCATAAAAGCTCAAATCCTAACTCTAACACTAATCCTAAATCTAACCATAAATCTAAACATAATGCTAACTCTAGCCCTTACCTATAAACTACCCCAACACTAATTCAAACTTGCACACAACACTGACCTTAACCCTCATACTAAAACTAATCCTTAACCTAAACATAAACCTAACTATAACAAAGTTAAATGTAAACATAAGCCTAACTATAAAAACAACCTTAACTGAACCCTATCACTATAAACGATGTTAAATCTGACTTAACCCCAGCCCTACTCACATCAAGTACTATAAACTAACCCAGTACTCATTCTTAAAACACATTAACCTTCACCCTACACCTAGCCATATCCCTAACACAACACTAGCCCCAAACCTAACCCCAATCCAAACATGAGAAAACTGTTTTAGTTTCCTTTGGCTGCTCAAGCAAATACCATGCAATGGGATGGCTAAAACAATGGGAATTTATTAACTCATGGTTTTGAGGCTGGGAAAAAGTTCAAAGAAAGGCATCATCAAGGTGATGTTTTCTTCCCAAAGATGCATTCTGTGACTGGCTGCCTGCAATATTTGGTCTTTGGCTTCTCCTTCACATTGCAATGCACATGACACTCTCTCCTGGCCTCTCCACTCCATTCTGCATTCTTTTGAATGTGAGCTTTTTGCTTCCAGTGGCTTTCTGTTGATCTGTTTGAATTTCACTCACTTATATAAAGCACTCTAGTAATAGGATTAAGACTCATTCTGATTGAAGTGAGCCACATCATAACTGAAACAACTTCATGAAAAGTCCTACTTACAATGAATTCTCACTCACAGTAATAAATTAAGTTTAAGAATGTTCTTTCTGGGGTATATAGAGACTCAAACCACCACACTCCCCACTCTGGACTCTAAAATGACATGGTCTTTTTTACATGCAAAATACATTCATTTAATCACAGCATCCCAAAAGTTTTAAGTAATTTCAGTTACAATGTTAAGTGCAAAATGTGGTCTATCCTGGGAAACAATTTTCTTGTCTGTGGACATGTGAAACCTAGAGAATGAATTATCTACTTCCAATATATAATGTAGCTGTAGACATATGATAAGCATTCCCATTCCAATAGGGAGAGGTTATGATTCCCCAATAATTCTGAAGCCAAGCACAGCTACTCCATTAGATTTCAAGGTGTGAGAGTCATTTATGGATATCTGTTTTGTCCTTCAAACCCAATAAAGTGGCAGCCTTACTCCTTCCAAATGCTTGCATAATGGGGATGCTGTCAATGAATAATGGGGTGTAGGCTCTACACTCATTGAGCAATGGAATAGGGGTCAGACTCTCTACAAAACTCAGGGCACAGACACCATCCTCTCCAAGCACTGAGGTAGTAGAATTCTTCCTGAAAAATGGGGCACAGTGCCCAGTCTCTCTAAGCACAAGGGTAGATGATGCTCCTTCTCCAAGTATAGAACCATCCTTTCCACATACGTGGGTGGGCCTACTCTCTTGATCCAAAGAGAGTTCTTCAGTCCAGACCTCAGCTTCCATGTTTCTGCCCTTGAAATCATTATTCCTTTGATTTGTCCCTTCTCTATCACTTTCAGTCCAGGCTGACAATGTTCGACTTATGCAAAGTTCACAAAAACTTTGTCAGCTCAAAAGTACTACCCATAGTTCTTTCCTGCATAACTACATTTCCAATCTTGACTTCCCCTGAATGAATGGCTGGTCCCATGTCAAGTTAAGCTCCCAAATGGGACCATATTCTCTGGGGACTAGTTTTCCAGAAGTTCAGAGAGGTCCCTGATAGAGCTGATTCTGGCCCTAGTCTCAGAGCACACTATCTGGATAGGCTCACAATTGTCAAAACCATTGATGTCTAGTGTCTTTCTGTGTAAGAGTTCAGTTTTCAGCTTATCACTTTTCTCTCACATTTTACTATAAACTGGAAGGAGAAAATAGTCTGGGCTTTCTACATTTAGCTTCAAAATCTCCTAGCTAAATATCCAAGTTTATCATTATCATCTTCTACCTTTCATCTAATATCAGAATTCAATTTCACCAAGTTCTCTGCCACTTTAAAACAAGGATTGCCTCTCCTCCAGTTTCCTAAAACACATCCATCATTTTCTTCTAAGGCCTCATTGGAAGTACCTCTAGCATTCATTTTTACAAATAGTCTCTTCAAAGCAATCTAGGATTGCTAAAAAACATCTAATGATTCTTCCAGGTTCTCCATCACTATGTAATCCAAGGCAATTTCCACATTTTTAAATATTTGCAATAGAGGCACCCAGTCTTCTGGCATCAAAATCTTTTTAGTTTCCTTTGATTGCTCAAGCAAGTACCTTTCAATGGGCTAGCTTAAACAATGGAAATTTAGTATCTCACAGTTGTGAGACTGGGAAAAAGTTCAATAAAGACATCATCCAGACCATGCTTTCTTTCCAAAGATTGACATTCTTTCAATGAAAGATTTGAAAGACTGTCATCCTTGGTCCTTGGTTCCTCTGTCACATGGCAAACTACCTGGCAGCCTCTCCTGGTTTCTCCCTTCACTTCAAAGTCTTATTAACCTTTGAGAAGTGCTTCTGATGGCTTTCCCTCTGTCTGCAATTAGGAAAGACAATTAAAGAAGAGGCACCCAAATTGGCAAGGTAGAAGTAAAACTTTCACTGTCTGAAGATAACATGACCCTATATGTAGAAAATCCAAAAAAACAACCTGGCAGCAAAGCTAGTAGAGCTAACAAATGAATACATTAAAGTGGCAGGATATAAAATCAACAAGCAAACAATCAAGCTAGTGCTTTTATACACTAGCAATGAGAAATCTGAGTATGAAATCAAGAAAAATTACATTTCCAGTAGCAACCAAAAGAATAAAATATTTAGGAATAAATTTAATCAATGGCATAAAAGACTGATACACAGAGCTCTATAAAATATCACTAAAACAAATCAAGAAAGACCTAAAAAAGGAAGGACATATAGTCCTCATGTTTTGGAAGACTAAATAAACCAAATTTATTCAGAGATTCAATGCGATACCAAATACAATTCCAACAACTTTCCTTGCAGAAATAAACAACCAATAAACAAATTTATTTAGAAGAGTATGGTGCTCTGAATACCTTGAAAAAATATTTTGGCAAAGAAAAATGAAGTGGGAAGTCTCACGGTACCTGACTATAAATTAAATCTCAAAGTTACACTAGTCAAAACAGCATGGCACTGGCATAAAAATACATATAACAACCAATAGAATTAAATGTTCAGAAATAGACCATCTCATCTACAGCTAATTCATCTTTGATAAGGCAGTCAAATCCACTCAACTGGGACAGAGAAGCCTCTTAAAGAAATGGTACTTGGAGAACTGGATATCCATACACAAAAGAATAAAAGGGGAACCCTATCTCACACCTTATACAAATATTAACTCAAAACAGATAAAAGATGTAAACATTAGTGCTAACACTAAAAATTTTAGAGGAAAATATAGTGTAATGTCTTAAAGATCTTGTGCTAGGAGGTGGTTTCCTAGACCATACCCCCAAAAGACAAGAAATGAAAAAAAGAGATAGAGAAAATGGACCTCCACAAAATTGAATATTTTCTATGTCAAAGTACTTTGTCGGAGAAGTAAAAAGGCAGCCTACTCAATGGGGACAATATTTCAAAATCACTTAATGGATAAGCATTTAATAACCAGATTATATAAAGAAATCTTACAATTTAATAACAAAATGATAAGCCAATAGAAAAATGGGCACAAAACATGGATAGACTCTTTTCCAAAGAGGAAATACAAATGGTTCAAAAGCATATAAAAAGACGCTCAACTTCACTAGCTATCAAGGAAATGCAAATCAAAATCACAATGAGATATCATCTCACACCTATGAGAATGAACATTATGAAAAAAAAAACAGAAAACTGCAAGTGCTGGGGAGGATGTGGAGAAATAAATACACCTATTCATTGTTGGTGAGAATGTGGAATGGTGCAACTACACTGAAAGACAATTAAGTGGTTCCTCAGGAAAGTATGTATAGGATTGCAATAATATTACTAGGTATACACACAGGAGAACTGAAAGCATAAACACAAACAGATATTTGCAAACTAAAGTTTAAGTGGCATTATTCATGATTACTAAAAAATGGAAACAGCCTAAATGTCCATCAGTTGGCAAGTGGATAAACAAACCGTGGTATATACTTATGAGGGAATATTATGCACCTGTAAGACAGAATGAAGTCATGATGTCTGCAACAATATGGATAAATCTTGAGGACATTATGTTCAGTGAAATAAGCCAGAAACCAAAGGACCAACACAGTAGGGTCTCAGTAATATGAACTAACTACAATGGGCAACATAGGTTATCAGATGAGAACACAGGCTGTCAAAAGACATAAAGAGGGTGGAGATTGAGCATTTGATACTGAAGGAATTATAAAATGTTTAACAAGATTTATTTTACAGACTCAAAAATGGATAGCAGAATACTGTTTTTATAGTAGCACAGCATTGTAAGTACAATGAATAAAGCTGAGTGTGAGTCTGGATGAAAAAGGAAGGCTGGGAGCATGTATGACACCAGAAGGAAAGAAAAAAGATAAAAACTGGGATTGTATAACTTAGCAAAATCTAAAGGGGACAATGATGGCAATTAAATGTACAAACATAAGAAAGTAATCACATGAGGAAGACCAAGTGAATGTTATCATAGAAATGTGTTAAAAATGAGATGGTATATGGAAAAATAAAATTAATCCAAAGTAGGGTCTATACTTAAGAGTAACATTGGTATTATTTTTTAATTAGTGTAACAAAGGCAATATACCAAACTAAATGTCAACATGGGGGATATAAGAGAGGGTACAAGATTCTTAATATTTTTGTTTCTCCTTTTTATTCCTTTTTCTTTCTCTTCTTTTTTTTGTGTAAGAAATGGAAATGTTCAAATATAGATGGTGGTGGTGAATGCATAACTATGTGATTACATCATGAGTTATTGATTATATACTCAGAATAGATGATACTGTGTGCAAATAAAACTGCTTAAAAAGTAATCAGAAAGAAACAAGTGTTGGAGAAGATATGAAGAGAGAGATATATCTATTCACTGTAAGAAGAAGGAATTGTGCTTTCTAGAGAACAGTGTGAGGGTTCCACAGGAGTCTAATTTAGGATTGCCATATGACCCTGAAACCCCTTAATTAGGTATATACTTGGAAGAACTGAAATCAGGGGTACAAATAGACATTTGCATACTAGTAATTATATTGGCATTATTCATAATATTCCTAAGGGTACATGAACTGGTGGGAAGGATGAACTGTGGTGTATACATACAATGGAATATCATACAGTTGAAGGAAGGAATGGAATTGTGAGCATGCAAATAGGCGAATGAACCTTGAAGATATTATATTGAGTGAAATCAACCAGAAACAAAAGGACAAATATATGGTCTCACTAATATAAACTAAGTATAAGGTACAAGCTCTGAAAATTCAATTCAAGAGCATAGGTTATCAAGAGGTAAAGTGGGCATGAATTAGGCAGTTGATGATTAAAGAGTATGGAATATTCAATAAGGCTCATTATGAAGGTTCCTAGAATGTAAGCTCTTACAGCAATCACATCTGTTCCTGAGTTTTAACTGTTATTTCTAAATTCTGAGATTTGAGCCCTCTGTGTATAACTTGGAGTTCCCTGGAAGTTTAGGTATCTGTGTGACCCTGAGACTCAGAGTTAGAATTCAGCAGCTCTGAAAGTCAGCATTACTCTATACAGCAACTGTTAAAGAAGCTGAAAAAGAAATCAGACTTCAATTAGATATATGAATGAAGTAAATCTGTTTAGGACTAAGGTAAATCAGAATACTGGGTAAAAGATGACATTGTCTGTATTGTAAAACTCCAACTTCTGTTTGAGACCAAAGGAAGAGATGTTTATTTTATCCAAAATTTAAATTTTCTGTAGCACATTATCTAATTCATCCTTTTTGGTCAGTGTATTTAAACAAACTACGTGGAACCTAGAATAGGGAATGTTACTTTATTACTCTGTACAGGTTAATGTAAGACCATAATACATTCCTGAGTATTTGGGTTAGAAATAAAAAAGTATTTTCAAAGTTCCCTTGAGGGACTGAAGAAAAAATGTGTAACTATTAAACTTTCCCACCAGGGGAATTCCTGATATTCTCTCAAGCATGAGGTTCTCCCAATTTAATAAGCCAACCCCCTGATCTTGAGGCTTGCTCATATTTCTGCAATGTCAAAACTAAGCATACTTATAATTATGTATGAGTCACCCCCAGAGAACCAGTTTTGTTGCTCAGATGTGGCCTCACTTCTTAAACTAACTATGCAAATAAACCCATTACCCTTCCCCCTACATTGAGCTTGACTCCCAGGGGTGTAAGTTTCCCTGGTAATGTGGGACATGGCCCCCAGGGATAAGCCTGGCCCTGGCATTGTGGGATTGAGAATGACTTCTTGGCCAAAAGTGAGAAAAGATTAGTTTCAGTGGGTAAGAGATTTCAAGTAGAATCAAGAAGTCATTCTGGAGGTTACTCTTATGCAAGCTTCAGCTAGATATTGCAAATTGCCACAGTATACCAAGCCCCAACCAAGAGTATTCCTGAAAACCCTAAAAAAAAAAAAAATACCCTGGCCTTGATTTAAGACTCTACAAATGTTTTACTGGTAAGTTTATTTTTTGAGATTGTTCCTATGCCAGATGACCTAAAATGCAGGGGTATCAGTCTCTCCAAGAACATCAATCAGTTTCATTCTTCTACTCCTAAGGTCAAAACCACTTTCCAGCATGAAGAAACTAAAATGATCATTACTCAGATATCCCTGAAGATTGAGAGTATGAGCAAATAAGAGGGAGGAGTAGCTGAGAAATTAGGATTTAACAAATGATTATGACTACTGACTCAGTATATAGATATTTCTTTTTAGTTTCTAGTATATTGGAATAGCCAGAAGGAAATACCTAAAAATGTTCAATTGTAATCTTTAGCTTTGATCTTTGATGATTGTCTAACAATATACAGCTTTCATCATGTGACCATGTGATTGTAAAAATCATGTGACTGACTCCCCTTATCCAGTGTACAGGTAGATAAGTAAGAAAATAAAGACATGCATGAAAATAATAGTAGGTCAAGAATATGGGGGGAAATACCCTACATAAACTATGGACAATATAATACTACTTTAATAATCTTTCATCAATTGTAACATATGTAACTAGTGTTTAAAAATAGTATAATTACAAAAAAAAGTGTTATCGAGTATAACTAATTTTCCACATCAATCCAAGTGTTGGTGGTGCATGGGAATCCTGTACTTTATGCATGACTGTTCTGTAAACCCACACCTTCTCTAATATTTTTTTAAAACCACCCTAATATCAACCTTAAAACTACAAGAAACCTAATGCTAAACCTAACCTAAAATAAACTTACCCTAATCCTAACTCTAGCACTAGACACAACTCTAACCCTAGCCCATACCCTAAATCTTCTATCAACATGGCTTATACTAACCCTTAACTTAAAACCAATAAAAATAAAAGTTTTAATGATAACCATACCCCAAACAATAAATAAATCAAACCCTAACTGCAAAACTAAACCTAACATTAAAACAAGTAGCTCTAACCTTAACTCAAACCCTAACATAAACACAAACATTGAACTAACATTAAATTGAACTTTAACACTAAGCATAACATCAACCTGAAACTTAACAGTAACAATAACCCAAAACTTAGCTTTAACTTTAAACAGAATCATAATCTTAACATCAAGATGAACCCTAAATTTACTATAAACCATACCTTAATACTACCAAAGCCTCTTAGTAACCCAACCCTAACCTTAATCGTAACCCAAATCATAAACCAACCCTAACCATGACATCAATATTCATGCTAAATTTAACCATAAACCTAATCCTAACAAGGACTTAAACTGTACCTTAACTCTAACCCATAATCTAACAAGAAACTTAAAGTGAATCCTAAACCTAACTCTATTACTAAATCTAACCCTAATAAAAACCATAATCTTAATACTAACAAGCACTCTAAAACTATCTCTAACAAACTCTAACACTATCCCAACCCTGACAACTTTAACTCTAATTTTAACCCTAAATCTAACACTAATGGTAACCTTAACCCAACGGTAACCCTAACCTCAACATTATCCCAAAGATAATACCAACCTTAATTATGACTCTAAACTGAACCATAAACATAAAAATATCCCTAATGCTAAACTAACCCTAAACTTCACAAGAACCACAACACTATTTAACCCTAACTTTTACTCCTTGCCATTATGGTTATGTGATTTTTTTTTCCTTTTGATATAAATGGGCTGAATTATATTGACAGATTTTCTTATGTTGGGCCACCGTTGCATTCCTGGCATAAACCCCATTTGGCAGTGTTGCATAATTTTTAATATATCATTAAATTTGATTGGCTAAAATTTTGTTGATAATTTTTACATCTAATTCACTACGGAGATTGCTCTGTAATTTCCCTTTCTTGCAGCATCTTTATCCGGTTTGAGTATTATAGTGACATTAGCTTCATAAAATGAGTTAGGTAGTGTTCCAATTTCTTCATTTTTTGGAAGAATTTGAGCAGAATTGGTATTAGTTCTTCTTTAAATACTTGATAAAATTCCCCACTGAAGCTATCTGGCCCTGGACTTGTCTTTATAGGAAGGTTTTTGATAACTAATTAAATTGTTAACAAAACAATTACAATTGTTTTGTTAAGATCTTCTATTTCTTTGTAAGTCAGTGTTGATAGTTTGTATGTTTCTAGAAACTTGTCCACTGCATCTAAGTTGTCTAATTTTTAGCATATAGTTGTTCATGATAGCCTCTTATGATTTTAAAAATTTCTTCAGGATTCATGGTAATGAAACCTCTCTCATTTCTGATTGTGTTTATTTGCACCCTCTCTTTTCATTCTTTGTCAGTCCAGCTAGGGGTCCAATATTTTTACTGATTTTCTCAAAGAACCAACTTTTGGTTTTGTTGATTCTATTTTTTTTTATTGTTGTTCTCCAGTTCATTTATATCTGCTTTAATCTTGTTATTTCTCTTCTACTATTTGCTTTGGGGGTTGTTTTTAACTTTTCTCTAACTCCTCCAGGTGAGCAGTTAGGTCATAAATTTATACTTGTCCTTCTTTTTAAATCTATGCATTTAGGACAACATACTTCCCTCCCAGCACAGTCTTTACCATATCACATAAGTTCTGGTGTGTTGTATTTTCATTTTCATTCATCTCAAGGTATTTACCAATTTCTCTAGCAATTTCTTCTTGGACCCACTGATTGTTTAAGAGTGTATTGCTAAATCTCCATGTATTTGTAAAAGTTTTGGTTGTTTGTTGATTATTAATTTCCAGCTTGATGCCATCACGGCCAGAGAAAATGCTTTAAATAATTTCAATCTTGTTAAATTGAAAAAGACCTGATATGTGTCCCAGGATATGATCTATCCTGGAGAATGTTCCATGAGCACTAGAAAAGAATATATATCCTGATATTTTGGGGTATAATGATATATATATGTATATAATTTATTACCACAGTATTTAAATTCTCTATATTCTTATTGATTCTCTGTCTAGTTTTTCTCTCTATGGAGGAGAAGCGTATATTGAAATCTCCCACTTTTATTATTATTATTATTATTATTATTATTTTGGCATGGGCAGGCTCTGGGAATTGAACCTGGGTCTCTGGCATGGCAGGCAAAAATTATGCCACTGAGTCACCATTGCGCTGCCCTCCCACTATTATTTTTGAAACATCTATTACTCCCTTCAACTTTGTCAATGTTTGCCTCATGTATTTCTACTCCTTAATTGGGAATATAAGTATTTATGATCGTCATTTCTTCTTGATGAATTGTCCCTTTTATTAATATACAGTGTCCTTCCTTGTCTTTTATGACATCTTTATATTTAACATAATTTTTTTCTGACATTTTATGGCTATTGCTGCTTTCTGTTGGTTACAAGTTGCAAAAACTTCTTTTTCCATCCTTTCACTTTCAAACTATTTATATCTGGGCCTAAGATGAGTCTCTTGTTAGCAGCGTATAGACAGATCATGTTTTTTGATCCATTCTGCCAATCTGTGTCTTTTAATTGGTGAGTTTATTCCATTAACATTCAGAGTTATGAACAACTAAAAATACCATACAAAGAAAAGCAAATGAAATGAATAACAATTCCCAACTTTAAAACTTACTATAAAGCCACAGTAGTCAAAACAGCATAGTACTGGTACAAAGATAAAAGTATTGACCAAAGGAACTGAATCAAGAATGCAGAGATTGACCATCAAATCTATGGTCAATTAATCTTTGATGAGACCCCCAAATCAATTGAATTGGGACAGAATAGCCCTTTCAATAAGTGGGCTTGGGAGAATTGGATATCAATAGCTGAAAGAATGATAAAGGACCCTTATCTTACAACCTATACAAAAATTAACTCAAAATGGATCAAAGACCTAAATATAAAAGGTAGTATCACAAAACTTCTAGAAGAAAAAGTATGGAAACACTTTCAAGATCTAGTAATAGGAAATAGTTTTTTTTTTTAACTTTACGCTCAAAGCACAAGCTATGAAAAAAATAAATAATTGGGAACTCCTCAGAATCAAGGTATCTGTGCCTCAAAGAAGTTTGTCAAAAAGATGAAGAGTCAGCCAACTCAATGGGAGAAAATATCTGGCAACCATATATTGGATGAAGGTTTGATATCCTGTGTATATAAAGAAATTATACAACTCAACAACAAAAGAGCAAACAACTCAATTATTAAAATGGGAAAAGATATGAAAAGACATTTTTCTGAAGAGCAAATATAAATGGCTAAAAAGCATATGAAGAGGTACTCATCTTCATTATCTATAAATGAAATGCAAATCAAAACTACAATTAGATATCATCTCACACCTATAATAATGGCTGCTATTAAGCAAATTGGAAACTGAAAATGTGGGAAAGGATGTGAAGAAATTGGAACACTTATTCACTGCTGATAGGACTGTATAATGGTACTGCCACTGTAGAAGATATTTTGGTGATTCCTTAGAAAACTAAATATAAAGTTTGCCCTACAACCAGCAATGCCAGTACTTGCTATATATCCAGAAGAGCTGAAAACACTGACACAGGCAGACATTTATACACTGATGGTCATAGTAGTACTAATCATAATTAACAAAAGATGGAAACTATCCAAGTGTCTATCAGCTGATGAGTGAAGAAACAAATGTATATACATGATGGAATTTTATGCAGCAGTAAGAAGAAAGGAGGTCCTGAAGCATATAGCAACATGGATAAACCTAAAGATGTAATATTCACTGAAATAAGCCAGACACAAAAGAATAGATATAGTATGATTTCACTATTATGACTCTGGTAAAGAGGGTAAACTCCAAATCATATGACCCAGGAAGAAAATATTGTACTCATTTATAGCAATGAACTAGGTATTGCATCTATGCAGCTAGAGTATGCAATGATTTCACAAACAAAGGCTTCTATATGTTTCACATTTTTACCATTGAGCATTTATAATAAAGATTAATAAAAAAGAAAAAACACCTTACCATAAGGCCAACTCAATCCTAGCCCTAATACTAACCCTAACTTTAGGTGCAATCTTAACAAACTTTCCAAACATTAAAACATGCTCTAAAACTGAATTTATCTCTAAACGTTGCATTGCCATTAACTCAAAACCTAAAATTGTATTTAACATCAATTTTTACACAAATCAAATCTTAAAATAACCCTAACAATTACCTTAAACTTTAACTCTTATCCTAACCTTATCCTTAACACTATACTTATGGTTAGCATCAACCTTAACCCTAATCTTTATGCCAAACTACCCCTAATAGCAACCTTAACCCAATCCAGAACTCTAAAATTAATATTATCCTAACCCTAAACCTAAGAGTAAATTAAACAACCTTGAATTTAAAACTAACCCTGATCATAAAACCATAATCCTAAACCACACATAAATCTCACAATTCTAACCTTTAATTTAACCCTAACCATAGCCTAATACCTATTGACACACTGTGCCAACTCATAATTCTAACAACAACCCTAACCATAAATTTTTCACTAACACTGAATATTCCCTAATGTAGACCTTCAACTTAAACCAAAACATAACACTAAAACCAATATTAGCCCTCAACCCAATCCTAACACTAACATACACACTAAATTGAAACATAACCTAAGACATAGCAATTTAAACCTAATGTTAACTTCAACATACTTAACCCAATTGGAACCTTAAAATTAACACTAACCCCATATGTATAAGAACCAACCATTACCCATAAAACGCCATAATATTAACTCTAATCACAACAAAAACCTAACCTTCACTCTAATATTACACATACCCCTAACTCTAAATAAAACCCTAAGAACAACTGTAGCTCTAACCCTGATCCTACCCATAAAACTAACTAGAATTAACCATAGCTCTAACTCTGTCCACATAAACAACCAAAATCCTAAACTTAACTCTGATCATAACCCAGAATAATGCCTACCCTACCCTTAAAAATATCCCTAACACTTACCCAAACCTAATGTTAACTCTAAATTTACCTTAAATAACCCTAAACCTACCATAGGCCAAACAAAACTAACCCTAAAAATAAAAATAACCTTAATCCTCAAGCTAAACCTAGCCTTAAGCCTCACAACAACAGTAACCCCAAACTTAACCCTAAACACACTGAACACTGACCAAAAAAACTAAAACTAATCACAACTGTAACAACCAGTTACACTAACAACAATCCAAATTCAAAAATAACATTAACCATAACACTAAATTTAGCATCAATGTTAAAACTAACCTCAACCCTATCCCTACACTAACCCTAAAAACAAACTAATTGTAATGTTAACAACAACCATAACCCACCTTAAATCTAAGCTTGGCCATAAACCTAACAATAAGCTTACCCCAAACCCTGTCCCCAGCAATTTTAATGCTAGTCCTAAACTTAAACTTCAAAACAACCTCAACCATAAACTTTATGTTAACACTAACCCTAACATAAACCTAATCCTAATCCTAATAATTACAACAATCCTAATCCTAAAACTAACAACCCTAAGTTTAAACCTAAACCCACCATTATTCCTAACATTAAAATAACTCTTAAACAACCCTAATACTAGTCCTCACCCTAGAAATCTCATAATGGTGACACTAACCAAACAAGCAATTTGTACACTAAACCTACCCTAACTCCCTCTATAACCAAATAGACCCTAACCCTGACACTGACCCAACAACTACCACAACCTTAACCCAACTCTATCCCAAACTCTAAGCCTAGCACTGAAATTAACCTTACCATAACACTAAAACTAACAGCAATGCTAACCATAATCCTAAAGCATTCACTAACAGTGGCAACTGGGAAACCAACCATAACCTTAAAGCTAAACTTAACCATAACAACAACAAAACCATAGCACAATTGAAACATTAATTCTAAACATAACCTTACCATAATACTAACTCAAAAATGTGACCTAAATCTGAACTTAAAACTTACCTTGAACCTAACCCTTACCCTTACAACAATCTAACCTTAATCCTAACACTAACCTTAAACTTAACACTAACAATAAAACCAAAACTAACATTAACCAAAATGTAAACATGAATCTAACATTAAACCCAGCCTTAACAAAACCCTAACTATAAATTTAATCTAACAGCCACCTTATAATCTTAACAAAATCAGTAGACCTATTCCTAACCCTAAATCTATCTCTAGCCATAAACTTAACCTAAACCAAGCCCTAATCCTAAAAGTATTCTTAAACCTAAACTTCAATTTATCCTTAACATAACCCTAATACTAACCTTAATCCTAAAATCAACAACAATCATAAACTTAACTCTAACTGTAATGATAACATTATTATTCACCCTAACCTTCTAATCTAGTCCTGGCCCTAGTCTACACGTTATGCTATACTTATTTTGAGACCTTACCCTAAATCTATACCAGAACTAACCCTATCCCTACTACTAAACCTAAGCTTTGCCCTAAAATAATATAACTAACCCTAAATTAAAACATGATCTGAGTTCTATCCCTAACCCTAAGCTTAATGCTACCCTAGCACTAACAATAACCTTACCTCAACCTCTACCATAACCCATACTAACCTAACCAAACATGAACTATACTCTAACCCTAAAAAATTAATTATATAAACAATAACCCACAAGTTACACTTAGCCTTAAATTAAGATCAAACCTAACTCTAATCCTACCCGGAAGCTAAACCTTAGAATAAACCTAAACTGAGACAACCCTATCACTATCCCTAAAATCTACCACACACTAACACTATATAACCTTAACAACAGTCCTAAACCAATATAACATTAACCCTAGCAACTCTGTCCATTCATTTAACTATAAATTTCAACCTTCCCTACCCTAATCTTAAACACAGCTTTGACACAAAACTAGAACATAGATGTAACATCAACCTAGCTCTAAATATAATCCCTACCATAACCCTAACAACAACTCCTTTATAATCCTAACAACCCTAACCCTAATTCTACCCCAACCATAATTATAACATTAACAATAATCACAAAAGTAATGCTATTGGCTTAATCTTAATCCTAAAAACAACTCAAACACTAAATACAATTCTAACCCAAGCTGTAATACTAACTTTAACAACTTTAAAATAAACTACAATCCTAAACCTAAATGGAAACCTCACAACAGCCTAAATCCCAAAACTAAATATAATATAAACCCTAAAATGTACATAATTCCCACACCTAAGTTAGCAAGAGCAAGAACTTGAACCCTAACTCTAACCCAAACTTTAAGACCAAGTCTAACCCTAACAATAAACCTAAACTTAACGCTCACCCTAATGACAACCCTAAACCTAACACTGATTTGATCAATAACATCAAACCTAACTCTAACAATAACCCAAAAGTTAACCAAATCTCAACTCAACTCTACCCTGAACCTGTTCTTAATCCTAATCAATCCTAAATTAACAGTATATCTAAAACTAACAAATATAACTCTAAATATAACCTTGTCCCTTACCTTAAATATAAACCTAACCCTAATCTATCTGTTAACTCAAGCCTAACCCTATACAAACACCCCTAACCTTAACTTACTCCTAGCCTTAACTCTAACCCTCACATAACACTAACACCAAACCTAAGTGTTTAAACTTAAACCTATCAAACTCAAACCAAGCAAAAGCCCTAAGCCTAACACCCACTCCTAAAAGGAAACCAAGCCCTAGTCAAACCATAATCCTAACCCTAATATAAAACCTAACTCTAACTTTAACATTAACCATATTCCTAACACTAGTATCAACCTTAAATTTTACCCTAAACATTAGTCTTACCTTAATTATGACTTCAAATTACTTTGATACTAACAAACCTAACCATAATCCTAACTCTAAACCTAAACTTAACCTTAACCCAAACCCTAAAACTAACAGCCAACCTAATCCTAACACTAACCTAAACATTAATACTAACCCTAACCATAACCCAAATACAACCCCATTCTACATCAATCTAATAATCTTAAAACTAATCTTACCTGATACTGATGATACCTGAAGCCTAATAATAAACCAAATCTTAAACCTAAACCTAATCCAAACCTTAAAACTAACCCCAAATGTAATCCTTACAACAAAACTAATGGTAACCCTAAACTGAAATCTTATCCTAAACTTAACCTTAATATAACCCAAACCAAACTACTGACACAAACCTAATCATACCCTAAATATAATCCTAAAAAGAACTCTAACTATAACACAATCATAACTGCAACCCAGCCCTAGGCTTAAACCTAAAAAAAACCCTATTGCTAACCCTAGGCCTCACCCTTAAACAAGCCTAAACCCAATATTCATACTAACCATAAACATGACGAAACCTTAACACTAACTGGTGTCAACTTTGCCAAATGCTTATGCCCGGTTGTCTGGTCAACACTGGCCTGACCATTGCTGCAAGGATATTCCCTGGCTGGCTGATCAAATCATTAGTCAGATCATTGCATCTGTGACTGATTACATCTGTGATCAATTAAGGCACTTCTCCCTCATCAAGATAATCCAATCAATTGAAGACTTTTAAAGCAGAAGAGAGACTCTTTCACTGCTTCTTCAGCCAGTGAACTTCCTGTGAAGTTTGTCCAGACCTTTCTTTGGAGCTGCCAGCTTCACAGCCTGCCCTATGGATTTTGGATTCTTCCACTCCCATGGTCACATCAGACACCTTTATAAATTGCATATTTACTGATCTCTCCTCTTGCTTCTGTTTCTCTAGAGAACCCTAACATAGCTTGGTACCAGGAGTTTTCTTGAGAAACAGAATCATAAAAATGAGTTTTACAATTGCTTTTCTACTCTGACTAGACTCAGAGGCATTAATGACTGTGTTTCCAATAATCAAGATGGCACTGACAAGACGGGGTGAGTTAGCAAAAGAGGTAAACAAAACATCATCATTAGATTCTGCTAATTGTATGCTTACATAAGGCAAGGCTCTAGATAATAATGTTTTTTAAATTACTTTTTAAATTTTTAAAAAAATATAATAAACACAAACATTCTTAACTTATGATCATTCCATTCTACATATATAATCAGTAATTCACAATGTCATCACATAGTTGCATATTCATCATCATGATCATTTCTTAGAACATTGATCAATTCAAGAAAGGAAATAAAAAGACAACAGGAAAAAATTCATACATACCATACACCTTACCCTTCTCTTTCATTTATCACTAGCATTTTGATCTAAATTTATTTTAACATTTGCTCCCCATATTATTCATTTTTATTCCATATGTTTTACTCGTCTGTTGATAAGGTAGATAAAAGGAGCATCAGACAGAAGGTTTTCACAATCACACAGTCATACTGTGAAAGCCATATCATTATACAATCATCTTCAAGAAACATGGCTACTGGAACACAGCTCTACATTTTCAGGCAGTTCCCTCCAGCATCTCCATTACATCTTGACTAACAAGGTGATATCTATTTAATGCATAAGAATAAACTCCAGGATAACCTCTCAACTCTGTTTGGAATCTCTCAGCCACTGACAGTTTATTTTGTCTCATTTCTCTCTTCCCACTTTTGGCCAAGAAGGTCTTCTCAATCTCTTGATGCTGTGTCTAAACTTACTCTAGGATTTCTGTTCCATGTTGCCAGGAAGGTCCACACCCCTGGGAGTCATGTCCTACATAGTCATGGGGGAGGGCAGTGAGTTTGCTCATTGTGTTGGCTGGAGAGAGAGGCCACATCCGAGCAACAAAAGAGGTTCTCTTGGGGTTGACTCTTAGGCCTAATTTTAAGTAGACATGACCTATCCTTTGTGGAGTTAAGTTTCATATGAACAAACCCCAAGATTGGGGGCTCAGCCTATTGCTTTGGTTGTCCCCACTGCTTATGCGAAGACCAAGAATTCAACTTAGGGAAGTTGAATTTTCCCCCTTTCTCAACATTCCCCAAAAGGGACTTTGCAAATACTTTTTTATTCACTGTTTAAATCACTCTGGGATTTATCGGGGCATCGCCCTGGACAAACCAACAAAATTTCATGCCCTACTCAAGGTTCCATGTACTTATGGTGTTCAATTAAGCTGTCTACATAAGTTATATTAGGAAATGTACTAGTCAAAATATAAATTTTGTACCAAATAAACATATTTTGCTTTAGTCTCGCACATAAATTAAAAATTTTAAATATGAATTACCATCTATTTTCAACACCCTGCAGTAGTGATATTCCTTTGTTTTTCCTCATGCAAAAACATTTTCTTAATTCGTACATTTAGTCACTATCATTATACACTCTAAGCATTCCTAGATTATACCATCTCAGTCTTTATCATCTACCTTTCTCTCTGATTTCATTTGTGCCCCAGCCTTCTTCCCTCTATCATTCTCACATTCAGCTTCATTCAGTGTTTTAACATAATTGTATTACAGTTAGCTAGTATTGTGCTATCCATTTCTGAGTTTTTACATTCAGTCCTGTTGTACAATCTGTATTCCTTCAGCTCCAAATACCCAATATCTTACCCTATTTCACTCTTCTGATGGTCTCTGTTACCAATGAAATTCTCCAAGTTTATTCACTAATGTCAGTTCATATCAGCGAGACCACACAGTATTTGTCCTTTGTTTCTGGCTAATCTCACTCAGCATAATGTCCTTAAGGTCCATCCATGTGTTTACAGACTTCATAACTTTATTCCGTTTTACAGCTGCATAATATTCCATCATATGTATATACCACAGTTTGTTTAGCCACTCGTCTGTTTTTAACACCTTTGCAGAGTTTTGTGGAATTAAGAGGTATATTGATGTTACCTGGTTGTTGTTAGATATGCTGGACACACTGATGAGGGAAAGGAATGAGCTGAAGGCTTCAAATTTGAGACATCAGCACTGTATGAATGATGTAAAAGTTTCCATGTGTTCTCTGAAAGAAAGTATTATTTCCTATGGTTGCAGACTTGAGAGCTCTGAAAACTAGACAAAAAAACCTCATTGTGTGACTAGCAGATTTACAATGTAAACTAAAATCTCAACCTTGCCAGGGGATCTGCTGTTAAATTAAGAGTTTTGATTGGAAAATGTGGGATGGTGATATATGGCTTGATAACGATGGCGCTGCAGAGATGGGATCCCTAGAATCTTCTGAGTCTTTGCTAGATAGACCTATAATGGACGGCCCTGAGGAAAGAGCTTCCCAATCTCCAACTTCCCTACAGAAAACCTTCAGTCTCCTCAGAGGAGTCTGCCATCTAACTTCCACCTAATGACATTAACTCTTCCCTGCCTACTAACCCTGTAACCACCACCCCTGGGGAAACAGCCCTCACGCCTCTCTCCGGAGTGACTAATCCTGTTTCACCAGATGAAATTACAACAGAATGCCCTGAAGTAATTTGCTGAAAAGACACTTCTATTTCTTTTCATGACCCACCCCCACCACTCCCTTTTCTTCAAGACCTGTAACTAGACTGAAGTCCCAACAAGCCCCAAAAGGTGAGGTACAAAGTATGACTCATGAGGAAGTACACTATACTCCAAAAGAACTGCATGAGATTTCCACTCTATATAGACAGAAATCAGAGGAATATGTTTGGGAATGGATATTAAAGGTGTGGGTTAATGGTGGAAGGAATATAAACTTGGATCAAGTTGAATTTATTGATATGGGCCCACTAAGCAGATATTCTGCATCCATTGTTGTGGCTCAAGAGGTTAGAAAGGGCATTAACAGTTTGGATGGTTGGCTGAAACATGGATCCAAAGGTGGCTGATATTACCTGAGGCCAAAATGCCAGAACTTCTCTGGTATAATGAAGATGAGGGGCTTACCTGCTCACACACCCCAGGAATGTCCAGAGGACACACCTTTCACCAGAACCTTGAGAAAAAAATTTGTGAGACCAGCACCATCATCCCTGAACAGCTCTATTGTCACCCATCTCTGTAGGTTAGGCATTACTATGGGAATTACTTTCACTGAGCTGGAATCCTCAAACAAAATGGGGATGATAGGATCCCAAGTTGGCAGAAGCCATGTGGTGATAGTAAACCACCATACACAAGGTGGGTGTGGCCACCATATTGGACAGTAGACTCAAAGCAGCAGTCAAAATAATCTGATTCACAGAGACTTGTGGAATTGGCTAGTAGATCATAGGGTACCTAGCACTAGAATAGATTGGAAGTCTACTGAATTCTTGTTTGACCTGTATAAGCAGAATTCTAGGTCAAGTAAACAGAAGTTTAACTTGAATTACAAAAACAAGGAATCATGGCCTCTTAATCAATTCCCAGACTTTAGACAGTTTGCAAACCCAGAGCCCCTCAAATGAGGGGAAGAACCCTTTTACACTGAACAAAATTTACAGTGTTATCCTTCCTCTCAACCTTCACAGTCACTCAGGGTGACTGTGCACTGGGGAAAAGGAAATGATTAGATATTTTGTGTATTATTAGACACTGGCTCAGAAGTGACACTAATTCGAGGACACCCAAAACATCACCCTGGTCCACCAGTCAGAATAGGGGCTAATGAAGGTCAGGTGATCAATAAAGGTTTAGCTGAGGTCTATCTCACAGTGTGTCCTGTATGCCTCTGGACCCATTCTATGGTCATTTTCCCAGTTCCAGAATGCATAATTGGAATTGACATGCTCAGCAACTGGCAGAATCCTCCTATTGGTTCTCTGACTCATAGAGTGAGGGCTATTATGGTAGGAAATGCCAAGTGGAAGCCACTAGAACTGCCCCTACATAGCAAAATAGTGAATCAGAAGTAATACCATATTCCTGGAGGGACTGCAGAGATTAGTGCCACACTTAAGGACTTGAAGCATGCTGGGGTGATGATTCCTAACACATCCCCATTCAGCTCTCCTATTTAGCCTGTTCAGAAAACAGATGGGACTTGGAGGATGACAATGGATTATTGTAAACTTAACCAGGTGGTGACTTCAATTACAGCTGCTATTCCAGATGTGATATCAGTGCTTGAGCAAATCACACATCACCTGGTACCTAGTATGTAGCTATTGGTCTGGCAAATTCTTTTTACTCAATAGCTGTCCATAAGGGCTGCCAGAAACAGTTCACACTCAACTGGCAAGGCCAGCAGTATACCTTCACTGTCCTGCCTCTGGGGTATATCAATTCTCCAGTCCATGTCACAATCTTGTCTACAGGGAGCTTGATCATTTCTCCCACCCACAAGTCATCACACTGGTGCATTATATTGATGATATCATGGTGGTTGGATCTAGTGGGAAAGAAGTAGCAACTACTCTAGACTTATTGGTAAGGTATTTACAGGTCAGGGGATGGGAGACAAATCCAACAAAAATGCAGGGGTCTTCCAACTCAGTGAAATTTCTAGGTGTTCAATGATGTGGGGTATGTCAAGATATCCCTTCTAAGGTGAAGGATAAGCTGTTGCATCTGGTCCCTCCTATGACCAAAAAAGAGGCAAAAAAGCCTAGTTGACCTCTTTGGCTTTTGAAAACAACATATTCCTCATTTGGGTGTGCAACTCCAGCCCATTTACCAAGTGACCAGAAAAGCCGCTAGTTTTGAGTGGGGACTGGAACAAGAAGAGGCTCTGCAACATGTCCAGGCTGCTGTGCAAGCTGCTCTGCCACTTGGGCCATAAGATCTAGCAGATCCAATGATGCTAGAAGTGTCACTGGCAAATAGGTATACTGTCTGGAGCCTTTGGCAGTTCCCTATAGGAGAATCACAACTCAGACCCTTAGGATTTTGGGGCAAAGTTTTACCATGCACTGCAGATAACTATTCTTCTTTTAGCCTGCTACTGGGCCTTGGTAGAGACTGAATGCTTAACCACGGGCCACCAAATTACCATGAGACCTGAGTTACCAATCATAAACTAGATGTTGTCTGACCCACCAAGCCATAAAGTTGGGCATGCACACCAGCACTCCATCATAAAATGGAAATGGTGTATTAGAGATAGCATTCAAGCAGGTCCTGAAGGCCCAGATTACATGAAGAAGTGGCCCAAATGCCCATGGACCCCACTCCTGCCACATCACCTTTTCTTTCACAGACCACAGCTGTGGCCTCTTGGGGAGTTCCTTACAGCCTGTCGAGGGAAGAAGAGAAAACCTGTGCCTGGTTTACAGATAGTTCTACATGAAATGCAGGGACCACCTGGAAGTGGAAGCTGCAACACTACAACCCCATTATGGGATGTCCTTCAAGGACAGCAGTGAGGGGAATTCCTCCCAATGGAGGAAATCTTAAACCTAAAAGTTGCCCTAACCCTAAACCTATCCTTAAATTTAATCTTAATACTTAACCCTAACACCAACCTTAACCCTAATCATAAACTAACTGTAAATCTTAAAACCTAACTTTTAACATTACTCTAACAATAACCCTACCCCAACCATCACAACAAAGCAAATGCATAAAATTTACAGCCATAGCCTGAGCCTAAACTCTACCCCTCAATCTCACAATAAAAATTCTATCTAAAACTAAATAAATCATGACCATAATCCAAACTCAAACATGAAATCAACCTTAATAATAACATAATGCAAAACATGTCAATAAACCTAAATTTTAACATAACAATTACCCTGAATCTCACATGAGCCCTATCTTTAATCATAAACTAATACTAATCAAATACCTAAACCTAACTCGGATCCTAATACTAAGTCTCACCCCACAAACAAATCTATCCCTAAACCAAACACAGCCCAATAACCTTCATATAAAATCAACCCCAAACACAACTTTTATACTAAATATAACCCAGGCATTAAACATCACCCAAGAATTATGCTGCACTAACCATAACTCTAATCCTAAAATCAACCATCATCCAGCCTGATTCTAACTCACACACTTAGCTGTAACCTAAACCTAAGGCTAACACCAACCCTAACCATAACTCTAACAAAAACCTGAACCCTTAACACAACATCAACACTAACCCTAAACATAACCCTAATGCCAGCCATAGCCCTAGAAAAATAATCACTACAACCTTCATCTTAAGATAACACTAAACATAACAAAAGCCCTAACTCTGTATCGACACTAAATGTGATGGTTTGAATGTGTTGTGGACCTCAGAAAAGCCAAGTTCTTTAATACTCATTGAATATTGCTGAGTGGGAGCTTTTGATTGTTTCCATGGAGATGTGACCTACCCAATTTTGAGTTGTAACTTTTGATTAGATGGTTTCCATAGAGATGTCTTTCCACCCATTCAAGGTAGGGTTGCTTACCAGAGCCATTTAAGAGGTAACCATTTTGAAAAATGCTTCAGAGCCAATAGAACTGACAGAGCCAAGAGAACGGACAGAGTCCCAGAGAAGCCATTCTAGGGTCCTTGAAAAAAAGCTAGCAGATGTTGCCATGTATCTTTCCATATAAGACAAAAACCCTGAACATCACTGGCCTTTCTTGGGTGAAGGTAACTTCTTGTTGGTGCATTAATTTGGACATTTTCATAGCCTTAGAACTGTAAACTTGCAATTTAATAAATTCCTCTTTGTAAAAGCCATTCCATTTCCAGTATATCACATTCCATCAGCATATTAATTAGAATACTATCCATAAACTAACCACATAAACAACGCTGAAAGTGAAAAAAAGAAAGCCTGAATGCTAACACTAATAACAATCATAACATTAACTCTTCAGTAATACAAGCTTAACTTTAATCCCAGAATGAACTTCCTTGAACCTAACCCTAACCAAAAATCTGAATCTGACACAAAACTTAAAGTGAAACCAAATTCTAACCTTAATCTAAAACTAACCTTAATCTAAGACAGATCTCCCTGTAATTCTAACCCTTAACCTACCCCAACCTAACATTGAACCTTCCCCAACCTAACCCTAACCCTAAATTCAAATATAAACTTAAATGAAACCTACTCCTAACCCTAACCCTTATTCTAAACTTAATCCTATCCCTGACATCAACTGTGTCTAGCACTAACAACCACATAACTCTGCCTTACCTTAACCTAAACCTAACTTTAAAACCAAACCTAATCGTAATCCTAAAACTAAAATCAACTCTATCTCTTAACACCACTTAAGCCTTAACTAAAAACAAAACTAGCCATAACAATCAATCTAGGCCTAAAAGTAACAAACCTAAACCCAACACTTCATCATATGACTAAAAAGAAACTAACTTAAAAATAAGCCTAATGTTAACTCTAACATTGCATCTAATCCTAAAACAAAACATAATCCTGATCATAATATCAACACTAAAGTAACCCTAACCCTATCTCTTAAACAAACTGTAATACTAATTTTGGCAACAGTCATAACCCTAACCCTAACAGTAGCACAAACACCATTCCTAAACCTAAACCTTAACCTAAACCTGACCCTAAATCTCACCATAATATGACCCTTCATCTTAACTTTAACATCAATTCTTACCCTGATCCTAACACTCTCCTAAACCATAAATTAAGCATTTATCTTAACACCTAACACTTACCCTAACCCTAACCATGACCTAATAATAAACTTCACATTAACCCTAGCAGGAAACCTATCCCTAACCCTAACAACAATAAAATTGACACTTAACCAAATATCAGCCTAATTCTAACCCAAACTAAAACCTAACATTATCCTAATAAAAAAATCACCCTAAAAATTAACCATGACCACAACCATAGCCACTACCCTACAAAAACCCTAACATTAACTAAAATATTAACCATAAACCTTTCCTTTTCCCAAACACTAAACATAACCCCAACAAAACTATTCATATCCCTCAACATACCATTAACCCTAATCCTAATCCTAACCAAAACAATAACAATAAATATAATACAAACCCTAATTCTAACATAATCTCAATCATGAACATAATCCTAAACCTAACACTAACCTTAACATTATAGTTAACCCTATGCCAATCACAAATTGTGAAACTAATCATAACTACCATGACCCAATATTAACTCTATCCTATTGCTAAGTATAAGCCTAAACAGAACCGTAACACTAACAACCATAATCCTAAATCCTATGCAAAACCTAATCTTAGACTCAACCATACATTACACTAGCCCTAACCTTAATTCCAAACCTAACCATAATATTAAATCTACACCTAATGCTAGCACCAACCCTAAACCCTAACCTAACCCAAACATTAATCCTAACAAATCTACCCAAAATCAACAGTATAAATGACACTAATAGTAAAACTGTCAACATAAATTTACTCCTACCCCAAACCCTAACCTTATATTGACCTTGACCTCAAATGGACACTAATCTTAAGCACGTCCTTAGCAACTACTCTAATTCTAACCCTAACAACTCTATCCCTTACCCTATCCAAAACCCTAACCTCATCTCTTAACCATAAACTAACCCTAACCTTATCACCAACTGAAATCATAATCTTAACTGTAACAGCAACCATATCCATAACCCCAAATCTAAACCTAAATATAACTCAAATGAAGAAGACAATCCTGACTTAACTCTAACCAAGCCTTAACCTCAACTTCTAGTTTAACAAAAATACTGCACATATATCAAACTTTAAACCATATACTATAACCCTTATAAAACTAACAACCCTAACTCTCACCTGAATTCTAACCATACCCAATCATAAAGTTCATCCTAACCCTAATCATAATCCTATCCACATTCTATCCCTAGCAACAATCTAAATTTAACATTAACACAAACTATAACCCTAACTCTAACCATTTCCTTAAAACTAAACCAACATCTAACCCTTAAATCTACCCTAACCCTAAATATAACCCAAAGCCTTACCCTAAAATAACCCTAATCACACCATAACCATAATCATTGCCCTCCAAAAACTCTAAACCTAACCATAATTATAACCATAATTCTGACTCTAATCTATATCCTGATCAATCTTAACCCTAAAATTAACACAAATCTAACCACTCTAACCATAACCCTAAATCTAACATGAACCACAATACCAAAAATAACCCTAAATATAATACTAATGCTAACTGTAACATGAGCCTAAACTCTAACTATAACCCTAAACCTAAACCAAACCCTAGACCTAACACTATGGCTAACCTAAACCTAACACTAACTGCAAATCTCACCCTAACAGCAATCCTAACCCAAGCTTAAAACTAACCCAAACAATAAGTCTAAAGCTAAATATAACCCTAAACCTAATCCTATAACACTAAATCTATCAGAACCCAACTCCTAAACCTAACCTTAACTTTAGGTATAATCAAAAACCTCACCCTAAATAGAACCCTAAACCTAACCCTGACCCTTATCTACCTCTTATTTTAACCAAAATCCTAATCCCATCCTAACACTGAACCTAACAACAACCCCAATGTTACCCTTTTAAAATCCACAAACTTAATGCAAATATCTACCTTAAACAAAACTTAAACCTAATTCTAATCCAAAAAACTATCCTAGCAACATCCATACCCCAAACCTACACTAATCTTAACCCTTACCATAAGCTTAAAATTGGTCTAAACAATAACCATAACCTTAATCCCCCCAAAAAAGCCTAAACATATGAATATGTGTGTTTACATAACAACTCTGACCCTAACCTTACACTAATGCTCAAAATAATGTTAAATCTAACACAAAACCAAACACTAACATTGACACAACCATAAGAACGACTATAATATTAACCTTAATTTTAATGATAAACAAAACCTAACACTACCCTAATCCTAAACCTAACCTATGCATTTTAACATTCTGAAATGTAGACTCTGAGGCTTATTCCCTGAGACATCTGTTTCTTGATTTTGTAAGCAGCTGGTGATAAAACAGATTTTCTTGTGCTTCAGCCCCCTTATCAGGAATATCTTCCCAATGCTTATGCAGTGTGCAGGGTTTTCCCTGTCTTTACGAGCATGCATATTGTCCTGATTTTTTGCTTATACATTGTTATGGAGTTTCCCTGTTTACAAGATTTTTGTTGTCCCCACTTTTTCACAGGAGACAGACCTATCTTTCTCAGGTGTTTGATGCCAGCAGGACTTTTCCCCAGACTATCTGCTTCTATAGTTTCTTAAGCTCATTTCCTTGTCTTAAGATGCTTTTGCCTAGAAAGCAAGTTCTGGGAGAATGGGCATGCCAGAGAAGATTTTCCAAGTCAGTCTTTCCCCACCAAAACAGGGCCGGGATTCCAACAACAGAGTGCAGGACCCACCCTCCATCCAGGCAGGCTGAAACAATGGCCACAATTAGAGTTATGACCCAGAAATTTGACTTTTCTGACTTTATCAATAGCAATAATAAGTATCAGCCATGCCCACCCCTGTTCTTGGGGAATAAAACTTTTATGTCCCTCTCTGTCACCAGCATAGCAACCAGGGGCTGGGCCCTAAAGTGTTCTGCCACAAGAGTAGAGTGTTAGTGCTGGTACTTATCATGCGGAGACAGCAATTTACTCTTCTTTACCAAAATTTATTGGCCTCTTCCTCCCACTCTTCCCTGAATTCTGCAAAGTGTTTTTCTGGCCTCCATGGTTTCAAAATAGCTGTTTCAGACATCTCCTGCCTATTTAATAGTTGTTTTGATAGAAGAACTGAGTCCTGGAGTTCCTACAATCCTCTATAACAAACTTAACTCTTACCCTAACTCCAAATCTATATGTAACAACAAACCTAATTCTAAATTTAAATGTAACCCTAATTGAAAAAACCTTCTCGACCAAAAGGGGGAAGAGAGAAATAAGACAAAATAAAGTGTCAGCGGATGAGAGATTTCGGAGTTGAGAGGTTATCCTGGAGGCTATTCTTTTGTGTTATATAGATATCTCCTTTTTAGTTTACGGCATATTGGAGTGGCTAGAGGGAAGTAACTGGAACTGTAGAGCTGTGTTCCAGCAGACTTGTTTCTTGAAGATGATTGTATAATAATACAGCATATGCAATGTGACTGTGTGATTGTGAAAACCTTGTGTCTGATGCTCCTTTTATCTATGGTATGGACAGATGAGTAAAAAATATAGATGACAAATAAACAAGAAATGGGGGGAAATGTTTAAAATAAATTGAGCAGATTGAAATACTAGTGGTCAATGAAAGGAGCATGGTATGTATGAGTTTTTCCTTTTTTCTTTTTTATTTCTTTTGCTGGAGTGATGCAAATGTTTAAAAAAAATGATCTTGGTACTGAATATACAGCTATGTGATGATATTATGAGCCATTGATTGTACACCATGTATAGAATGTATGTCAAGAATGTTTGTATGTTTGTTTGTAAGGTTTGACAATAAAAACATTTTTTAAAAAATGTAACCCTAACAAAAATTCCAACACCAACACTAATCTTAACTTTATTCTTTTTTGTTGCTGTTTCTTTTTTGTTTTTTTATATTTTATTACTAATATTAACTTTAATAACAACTCTAAAGCTAATCTTAACTTAAACTTACCCCTAACCTTAACCCTAAACATAAACCTAACCCTGAACACAAATCTGATACAAAGCCTCATGCTAAACCAAATCAAACACTAGCAAAAAACCTTAACTTTAAACCTAAATTTAAGATCATTCCTAACACTTAACCTAACCTAAATGTGAAACTCAAATTAACCCTCACCTTAAAAACAACCTTAATATTAACTGTACCACATTCCTAACATCAATCCTTAGACTAATAATAACCTAAATCCTAACCTTATCTCAAGTCTAATACTAAACCTTCCTTATTCTTATCTTAAATATCCTACCCTAATACAAATCTAATTAAAAAAAAAACTCACCCCAAAACTTAACCTTATCTCTAAACCTCAATATAAATTTAACTCTAATTCTGAACCTAATCCTTAACTCAAAATAACCCTAAGACTTAACTTTTGCCCTATCTTAACTGTAAACTATAACCCTAACTCTCACTTCTTCCTTAACACAAAACCAGCCCAAGCCCTCACATCAACCCTAACATAAACACTATGACCCATAAATCTACACCTAGTCTTAAAATTAGATCAGCTCTATCCCTAACCCTAACAATAAAATAAACTTAACCCCAACTGCACGAGTCTATAAAAACCTCAGACCTAAACGTAGCCAAAAAATTAACATATCCATAAGCATAAGAATCCTAACCCAAATCTCAAACCTAACCTTAATCCCAACATCCCTAGCTCTAAAATTAACCCTAACCTACACCCTAACTCTAACAATCCTAAACCTAATCTTGACCCTAAACCTAACCCTAACAGCAAGCATAACATCTTACACTAACAACATTCCTATCTCTAACTTTAAACCTAACAATAACCCAAAGATCAATCTTAACCATAACTGTTAATATTAAGCATAACCTAAAACAACCCTAAACTAAGCCTAAAATAACTCTAGTGCTAAATGATACACTAACTCTAAACCTATCCCTAAATAGGAACATAACAACAAATTAAGTCTATCCCTAATCCTAATCATAATCAAACCTTAACTCTAAAACTAACCCCAACTCTAACAATAATCCCATCTAACCATAAAACAACCTTAATATTAACTTTAAACATAAACCTAAAATCAACCCCAGTACAAACTGTAACTTTGAAACAAAACAGAAATCCTACTACCAACAATCACAATGCTAATCTTAAAAAAAAAAACAAAAAAAACAAAAAAAAACCTATCAAAAACTTAATCCTAACCCTTACAACACTAACATCACCCTACGGTTAAACCTAAAATAATTCTGAAGCTATACAGTCCCTAATTCCAAATCCATTGCTAAAAACAACCCTAGCATTAATATTAATCCTACCTTAACTCAACAAAAACCCTAAACTTTGACAAAAGTTTAGCCCAAAACCTTCCTAACAGGCCAATAGCAATAACAAAACCCCTAACTCTAACAATAAAAATCCTTACCCAAACAATACCTCTAAATATAACCTTATGTCTAAACCTTGTAATAACTACAATCTTAACCCTAACACTTAGAACAACCCTAAACTGAACTTTGGCCCTAATAATATCCTAATACAAAACTACCCCAAACTAACAGCAGCCCTAATTCAAACCTATTCTACAAAAAACTCTAATCAAAACTCCATCCCAAATCCAATCACTACAAACAATTCAAACCTTAATTATAAGCTATTTTTAATCCTATCCTTAACAACTAAACTTACTCTAAATATGACTGTAACCATAACAAAAGACCTAAATCTAATTGTAAACTTACCCTAAGCCTGAAACAAATCTGACCTTATGCTTAACTATAAACTAAACCTAAATAACCACAACCTTAAACTTAAACCTAACCCTACAAAAAATCCAACCATAAACACAATATGAACCATAATCCTAAACCCAATAGAAAAATCAACCCTAACAATAATCCTATCCATAACCATAACATAACACTCAAAGATCACTCAAATAAACCAAACCACAATCAGACCAACAACCTTCACACTAACCCTAACCATAACCCTAGCATCAACAGTAACCTAAGGTTAACCATATGAGTAATCATCCCTAACCCTAACCTTAATACTTAACCCTAAAATTAAACCAAACACTAATAGTAACCAAAGTTTTCCTGCAACAACCACCCTAAATATAACCATAAGCAAAACATACTAACTTTCTCTATAATACCAACCATAATTTTAAAAATAATACTCAACCTTACAAATACCATAACCCCCAACCCTAACTCTAAATTTGCCATTTCTGCAAAAATAGCCCTCTTAATAAACCTAACCATAGCCATAGCCATAGCCATAAGGGAAACATTAAAAATAAACCTAATGCTAAATCCTAATCCTAAAATTAATCCTAACCCTAACTCTATACTTAACACTAATACTAAAACAAATTTAATCCTAACCTATCCTTAACACTAATACAAAACCTAACATTAAATTTTACACTACACGTGTAAAATTGTCAAGTTGACCCTAACACTAGCCTTATCTTTAAATAAAGAAATATACTAATAATATTGATCCTACAATTAACTCTACCTCTAGGCCTTATCTGAAAAACAAAGGATAACTATAAACCTAACTCCAACAATAACCATATACCAACCCTAATGCAAACATCTAACTTAAATCAAAACCTAGCACCAACAGCATCCCTAACCCTAAATCTAACCCTATCAACAAACCAAATGCTAATACCAACCATAAATGTAACTTTAAAAACCTTAAAGCTGACGTTTCCCTAATAACATCCCTTACCCATCAGCCAAACACAAAAAACAAAGCTAACATTGACTCTAACACTAAAATACCAATGAAATAAAAATCTTAACCTAACACTTACCAATAAAACAGCCCAAATCCTAAACCTAACTCAAATCCTAACTCAATTTCTAACACTAACTAAAATCCTATCAAGTATTATAATCCTAACCCTAAAGATAATAACCATAACTTTAACCCCTAACCTAATATTAAGCAAATATATCCATTAACCTAACCTGAGCCCAAAATTTAAAATGACCCTAATCTTAATCCTAACCCTAATTTAAACCATAAAATAAACAATTTTATTTTTTAGGCTAAACAGAAAACCAATGCTTACCCTTAACTTAACTCTAGCCCTAATTTTAACACAACCATAATCTTAAACCTAACACAATATTCTTAACATTTACCCTACCCATAACTAAGAACATCCTAACCCTGATCCAAAAAACCTAAATATTAATTCTAAACCAAACCCTAATACCAACCCTAACCCTAAATTAATCATACCAATGATATCAACTCTAACCCTGAACTAAACCATAATCCTAATCCCAGCAAAAACTTGGCACACTTTAAACCACACAAACTCTAACACCATTCTAACCCTAACATGAAATTTAATACTAAATAAACAGTGAACATACCCTATCAAAACCCCAAACCCAACCTCTAAAAACGGCGCACTCCCTAATGTCATTCTATCTCTATCCCTACCCTACTCTAATCCCAACAGCATTACCTTACCCCCAACCTCAACCCTAAAATCAATACTAACCACACACTAACCCTAACTATAAGAACAACCCTATCCCTACACCTAATTTTCACTAACAAAATCCCTAAACTTAAACCAAACCTAATCCTGAACATAAACCTAACGACAACTCTAAACATAAAGTGAAACATAACAACTTAACTATAAATTTCACTATGAATATGACTATAACTAAAACCTTAACCACAAAATTAATGTTAGCATCAAATATATCCTAAGATGAATCTTCCTTTAACCTAACATTTACTGAAACAATAAACATAGCCATAAAAACAAATCTAAACCTAGATTTCACCAAAACAATAAACATAAATCTTAACTAAAACCAAACCCATATTCTAGACCTAACTCTAAACCTAACCCTAAATTTACCAACAGCCTTAACCCTACCATTAAACTTAATCCTAAATCTAACAACATCCCTATTCTGAAAAACAAGCCTTATATTAATCTGAACCCTAACTCTAAATCAAACCCAAACTAAACCCTAACCCCAACATAACCCTTACCCTAATGGGAAAAAACTAAAACCCACCCTAAATCTTAACCTTATCCTAACCCTAATATTGGGACTAGCCATAACTCTAGCCCTAAGACTAACAAATGTTATTTAAACCCAAACCAAACCCCCAAAATAGCCTTAACTTTAACAATAAATCTAACCACAACAACACTAAACTTAATTCTAAAAAACCTTAACCTTATCTCTATCCATAAAACATTAACTCTAAGCCTAAAAACCAACATAGTCCTAATCCTAACCGTTATAATAACCCTAAGATTAACCCTTCCTTGAACCTTCACCCAATCAACAGATTTAACCCCAAGCTTAACACTGGCATTATTTCCAAAAGCAAACCTAATCTGAAACTTAACCACTATATAATCCTAAATCTAATGCAAACTTTAACATAAACTTAAACCTAACCATAACCATAACAAAATCCTAATTAAAAATTCAGCATATAAGTCACCATAACACTAAAGACACTAATCTTAAACCTAACACAATCTTGCACCCTAGAACAACACTAATTTAAATCTAACCGTAATGCTAAAACAATATCTAGCCCTAAAGTTAACAATAAATCTAGCCCAAACAGTAAACCTAGCCCAAATTCTACCAGCAACCTTAGCCATAACCAAAACCCAAAGCCAGCTGTAATAATAACCTTAACTTCAACCCTAACACTTAAAACTCTAACCCTACTCTCCCAAACTTTAACCCTAACTCTGCCAACAACCTAACTCTAACCATAACCAAGTTTGTAATACTAATAATCCTCAACTTAACCATAATCCTAAAATCAAACCTATTCTTTAAAATGACCCTAAAATTAACCAGGAACCTATGGCTAATCCAAACATAGAATTAAACTCCAACCTAACTGTGACCTCAATCCTAAACCTTAAATAATCTTAACCTTAACTTTAAACAATCTTAACCTTAATTCAAATCATAATCCTAAATCTAAAAAGACTTACCTAAATCTAACCCTAACCATAACAACATACCTAACACAAAACTTAATCCTAACACTAATATCAACACTAAATTTAGCAGTGATTCTAATACTAAACACAACACTAGGTACAAGGGCAGTTCAGTGGTAAAATTCTCGCCTGCCATGTGGGAAATCGGGGTTCAATTCCAGGTCTATGCACTTACACCAAAAACAAACAGACAAACAAAACAAAGAAACAAAAATTCAACAAATGGTGCTGCAATAATGGGATACTCACATGGAAAAATAATGAAATGTGACCCCACCATACAGCATACAAAAAAAAACAAAAAACAAACACAACATTAACCATAACAATAACCCTATTCTTGACACTAATTTTAACCCTAACCCTAACAACATTCCTAAAACTTAACCTATCCCTGAAGAAAACTAACCCTAACCATAAATTTAACCCTAGGCTTAATAACAACCCTAAACTTTAGCATAACCTTAACCCAAACATAGCACAAGTAACACTACCCTTAAGGATAACAACACTAATGTTAATGCTAAACCATAAATACAATTCTCACCATAATCCTAACACTAACCCTAATCCTAAAACAATGCAATAAACAAATTTACCACTATCAACAACACTAACTGTGATGCTAACAATAACCCTAGCCCTAACAAAAGCCCTAACTCTAAACTTTACAAAAAGCAATAACCAAACAGTAAGCCAAACTCTAATTCTATCACAATCCTAATCCTAACCCTAACACCAAATGTAACAATGACACTAATCTTAACTGAACACATCGTCCATAAAATAACTATAAAATTAACCCTACTACAAACCCTAATCCTGACAAACATCTAACCCTAAAACCAACAATAAATCTAACTCTAAACCTAAACTTGACACTAATTCTAAACCAAACTCAACCCTATCCCTAAATCTAACACTAGCTCTAAAGCCTAAATATATGCAAAATCTAAAACCGAAAGAACCCTAAACCAACCCTAACCCTTACAACAACCAAAACCTTAACAGTAATCTTAGCCCTCTAATTTACCCTTATTCTAATTTCAATAACAACTTTAAGCTTAAATATAACCCTGACAACACAATAAACCAACCTTAACCCTGACCCTAATATTAAACATAAACCAAACACTAACCCTATGCTAATACTAAATCTAACATAAAATCCTACACAACCCTAACCATAATGTAACCCTAACCCTAATAACATTCCTAAATCTAATCAAATCCATGAAAATAACATGCCTAAACTTAATCTAAATCCTAAAATCAAATCTAACCCTAACAGTAATTCTATACCTAACACCATATAAACAAGAGAATCCCAAACACTGGATACTTTGTGGAGAATGGACTTTGATGAAAGTTGAGGACCCTTTCAGAGGAGGGAATGGTAGGCTGAAAACTGGTAGTAGTTGTGGCAATGGAGGGGTGAGGAATGACTCTAGATGCCACGGCCTTCTATTTTCCCAATTATTCTTTCCCAAACCTGCCAGTACTGTGACATCATAATTCAAGTTCCTCTATGTGGTTGGTTGTTCATTTCAGCAAAATCCTCCTCCAATGTTCTCTGGGACCACTCTGGAGGAAGATTTTAGTCTGCAATATCTTTAGGTGGCTAAAGCTCATCCGGAAGATGCTTCCTCATTATTCAAAAGTGTCCTGATGCCTTCAATAAATAGTCCAACTGCAAAGGAGCCACCTGTAGCCTTTCCTCATTTCTGATGAAAACCTGGCCTCTCTCCATCTCTTGGTCTGCTTTTGCCTCTTGTTTGTACTCTTCAGTAGACCTGTTCCAGAGGCCTTACTGCTTACGGTCCCTTTCCAACAGTTAGAGCAAAAGCTATGGGGTTGGTCCTTATTAGGCTGAC